>JAXCMG010000020.1:28829913-28869856 GCA_034642415.1 Podarcis siculus | reverse complement strand
TCTTCTTCTTCTTCTTCTTCTTCTTCTTCTTCTTCTTCTTCTTCTTCTTCTTCCCTGGCATTTGCAGCTGAGATGTATACTTTTAAACCCCCCCCCCTTAAAAATACGTGCTTCTGTGATTCAAAGTCATTGCAAACTGTTTTTAACATTTTGGTTATCACAATCCACCATAGGAACTTAGGGTTAAAGGAACATAGGGTTAAATAACAACAACAGCAACAAAAAAGGATGATGTCATATCCTCCAACATTTCTCTGATGAAAATAGGGAAGTCCTAAGGAAAAGCGGGACATTCCAGATTCAAATAAAAAACTGGGACGGCTTCTGCAAATCCAGGACCATCCCTGGAAAATAGGAATACTTGGTGGGTGGGTGATATAGAGACCACTGGGGGGGGGGGGAGACAGCCATCTTGCATCACCGGCATTCCCAGTGATATCAATGCCTTTTGAATTGGGTGAAAGCGACTGCAAAGCGTCAGACTGCAAAAGAAAAGAAAAACAGGTTGTAACAGGTGAGGACTGACAGATGGTGAAGGTAATCAATAGCACAGAACTGTAGTTTCAGTTTACATTGAAATGGAAGTTGGCTTTGCTTAAGTAAAGAAAACAGTGTGGGCTGGGCTGTGTACTTTCTGTCAGGAGCCGCACAAAAGATGAGGAAGTTTTTGCTCTCCAGAGACACAAGTGTTTACCTACCAGATGTAGCTGAGCAACCTGAAAGCTCTTTGTATGTTTACAAGGAGGAGGAATTCAGGTGGACTGAGAGCCAGGCTGAGGGAAGTCTCAAAAGCAGCTGACAGTGGACCATGACCCCTTTCCTCCTGTTTCACCAAGAAGGAGGATGAAACTAGCCAGCAACTTCCCTCTGCCCCTACTCTACAGCAATGGAAATGGCAACAGAACATGATCCTCAGTACAAAGGTGGGAAAAAGCTCAAACTGGAAGGCAAAGAGCTGATGTCAGTGCCTCGCCAGATCTTTTCACTGCAAGGATTGAGAGTTCTGGAGATGACTCCGGAACGAGAGAGCTGCCTGAGGTACAGGATGGATCTTGTCCCTCGTGAGATTGGCCACTTGCAAAACCTGGCCTTCCTCTACCTGGACTCCAACAACCTGAAAGAGGTCCCTGCTGAGATAGGCTCCTTAGGCAAGCTGGAGAGACTCACCCTCAGCAACAACAGCATAGCCTCTCTGCCCGAGGAAATAGGAGGCCTCCAGAAACTTCATAGTCTCCATTTGGCAAACAACAGCCTGGCAGAGCTCCCTGCACCTGTTTGTCAGCTGAGGAACCTGGTTTTCTTAGATGCTACCGATAACCACATCAGCACCATCCCCGACACCATTCAGCAGCTGCAGAAACTGGAAACATTGCTGCTGCTTTTCAATTCTCTCAGGCATCTGCCAAGGGGAGTGGGTTCCTTAAAGGCCTTGAAGACACTCTGGCTAGGACAGAACAACCTCAAGGCTCTCCCATCAAACTTTGGTCAGCTGGTAAACTTGGATTGGGGTTCAAATTACTGTTCCTGCAGCTTTGAAGGGAATCCATTGGTGCAACCACCTCCTGAAGTGTGCAGTGGAGGACCTGTTGTGATCAGGGAGTATTTTGCCTCTTTAAGGGGATAGAAATCTATGTGTAGGGTAAGTAGAGATGAGAGAGAAGTTAACATTTACAGGGAAGCATATCTGATTTGCACTTCCTCTAACAACACTTGGCAGCCATCATTCGAAATTCACACTTCTCCAGATAATGCATGATTTGAGTATGCATAGAAATGCACGCATTCATGAAAATGACATCCAAAAATGCACTATACAAGGAAATGCATTATACTGGGCAAAACTGCTTTGCAAAAAATGTGCATATTGGGGAAAATTGCATTCAAATGTGTACTTTAGAAGAAATGAATATTAAAATGCTGATGTGTTTTCATGTTGAATTGAAGTTCCTAAATCCACCTTTTGACAATCTCATATCATCCCAATTGTGGAGGGTAGGATCTATGCTAGGCAATCAGGCTCTGGTGCCACCAGGATCCTATCTCCGCTGGACAGATGTTTCTCATTTTCATGTGGTTCATTGCAATGTGTCCTATGCTCTGAATTTGCATTGCATATGCTCTAATTATGGATGTATTTTTTAATATTTTAATTAGATTGTTTTATTGTGTGTTTTATTTATGGATGTTTATATCTCAAGGCTTGTATAATTGGTTTTTATTGTTGCAAATGACCTAAGGAGCAACCCCCAAGCAAGATCCACCAGGAGGACAGGTTAGATTAGATTAGATTAGATTAGATTCTTTATTGTCATTACACAAGTGCAACATTGCACAAGTGCAACGAAATTGGATGCCATCCCTTAAAAACAACAAAAGCAAAACAACAACAACAACCAACAAACCACATTCCAGCCACACCCACACCCACACCCATCAATCTCCCAGGTCACACTATCGAGTTACAGCATTCAAAAAGGCCACAGCTCTTGGGTAGAAACTGTTTTTCAGTCTATTTGTCCTTGACTTGATGTTTCTATATCTCCTGCCAGAAGGCAGTAGTGCAAACAGACTGTATCCCGGGTGAGATGAATCCTGCAGGATGTTGTTTGCTTTCCTAAGACAACGGGAACCGTACAGTTCTTCCAAAGATGGGAGAGGATGACCAATAATCCTTTGTGCTGTGGTTATGACCTTCTGGAGCACTTTCCTCTCTCTAGCTGTACAACTGGAGAACCAAGCACAAATACAGTATGTAAGAATGCTCTCTATGGAGCCTCGGTAGAAGGACACCAGCAGTCTCTCACTCAGATTGTTCTTCTTTAAAAGTCTGAGGAAATAAATTCTCTGCTGGGCCTTCTTCACCAGAGCAGTGGTATTTGCGCTCCAAGTCATGCCCTGATCGATAGTTACTCCCAAAAACCTGAATTCCGCCACCCTCTCCACCCGTTCCCCGTTGATATACAAGGGCTGAATGTCCGCCTTTTTTTCCCTGTAATCCACCACCAATTCCTTGGTCTTAGCCGTATTAAGAGCCAGATTGTTCTCTCCACACCAAACACAGAGCCGCTCCACCTCGTCCCGATAGGCGGACTCATCCCCTCCTGAAATGAGCCCTACCACCGTAGTGTCATCAGCAAACTTGATGATTTTGTTGCTGGAATAGATGGCTGTACAGTCATACGTATAGAGAGCATAGAGCAGGGGACTCAACACACAACCCTGTGGTGAGCCGGTGTTAAGGCTAAGGGCTGTGGACATATGTGACCCTACTCTAACCCTCTGAGAACGTTCTGACAAAAAATCCAAAACCCAGAGACAGGTGGAGTTGGAGAGTCCAATCGCCTCTAGCTTGGACACTAGTCTATGGGGGAGGATGGTGTTAAAAGCAGAGCTAAAATCCACAAACAGCAGCCTCACATAACTCCCCGGCTGCTCCAGATGGGACAGAGCAGCATGGAGAGTGGTGGTGATAGCGTCTTCTGTGGATCTATTAGCCCTGTATGCAAACTGGTAGTTGTCAAAAGTTGATGGAAGACAGGAAATAATATGACGGCGCACCAGTTTCTCAAAACACTTCATGATGATTGGAGTCAGTGCAACTGGTCTGTAGTCATTCAAACTATTGATTGTGGATTTTTTAGGCAGAGGGACAATAGTTGAGGACTTCAGGCAGGGTGGGACAATAGACTGGTGTAAGGACTTGTTGAAGATCTTAGTAAAGACCCTCGCCAGCTGATCTGTACAGCCCTTCAACACCTTTCCAGTGATGCCATCAGGTCCAGCCGCCTTCCTCGGATTCACCATCCTCAATACCTTTCTCACCTCATGCTCCTCTACCGTGAATGAGGGGCCCCTATGGGCTGGTGGCTGTAATACCGGCGTCTCAGGTGGCTCCTTCTCGAAGCGAGCAAAGAAGAGGTTAAGCTCCTCCGCCAGCAAAGGGTCACCGTCGACAGCACCAAGGTTAGGTTTGTAGTTGGTAATGTACTGAATCCCCTGCCACATCTGTCTTGTGTTGTTGCTCCTTAAATTATCCTCAATTCTCAGCCTATAATCCAGTTTTGCCCGTCGAATACCCCTCTTCAAGTTTGCTCTTGCCACACTGTAAAGCTGCACCTCGCCTGACCTGAAAGCCCTGTTCCTTTCCCGCAACAGGCACTGGACCTCTCTATTCATCCAGGGTTTCTGATTGGGATAAAACCGGATGGATTTGTTTACTGTGACAGTGTCTGTGCAGTGATTGATATAGCACAGAACTGCCGCCGTGTGCTCCTCCAGGTCTGAACGATCGAAAATATCCCAATTTGTTCTCTCAAAACAGTCCTGCAGCTGGTGAATAGCTCCTTCAGGCCAGATTTTAACAGATTTTAATATTGTGGGAGCCCGTTTCCTGAGTGGGATATATGCTGGTACCAGGAACAAAGACATATGGTCGGACTGGCCCAAGTGTGGCAGCTGTAAAGCCCTATAGCCGTGATTTACATTCGAATAAACTTTATCCAGTGTCTTGTCCCCTCTTGTGGGACATTTCAGATGATCTCTTGCTGAGCTGAGAGGTCCATGGTGCAGCTGGGCTATGCTGGCTTAAATCCTGCATCCTTGCACCCATACAGCATGCAGCTGGCTGAGCCAAACATGGCTGATCTGAAACTGGTGTAAGCCCTGAGAAGAGGGTATTCTGGTTGGGTTGCCATGTGCCCTCTTTTTCCAGGACACATCCTCTTTTTCAGGGACAAAATTTCTGTTTGGGTGGATTTTTAAAATTTGCCAGAATGTCTCTGGCTATACATTCTGTCTGAAGACATAGACATAACTGCTGGCTGAAGACTTGCTTTCCTCTTATCTTATCTTCTCCTACCCCCCTCAGCAACATATCACAGCCTCTACAGCCTACATATAGTAAAGGTAAAGGTAAAGGGACCCCTGACCAATAGGTCCAGTCGTGGCCGACACTGTGGTCGCGGCGCTCATCTCGCTTTATTGGCCGGGTCATGTGGCCAGCATGATTAAGCCACTTATGGCGAACCAGAGCAGTGCACAGAAATGCTGTTTACCTTCCCACCGGAGTGGTACCTATTTATCTACTTGCACTTTGACGTGCTTTCGAACTGCTAGGTTGGCAGGAGCAGGGACTGAGCAATGGGAGCTCACCCTGTCGCAGGGATTTGAACCGCCGACCTTCTGATCGGCAAGTCCTAGGCCCAGTGGTTTAACCCACAGCACCACTACTACATATAGTAGGGGTATTTAAAATGAGAGTCGTCATAGCATCCTCTTTTTTGCTCTTCAAAATATGGCAACCCAATTCTGGGGACATTGGACTCAGGGTGGGGGGCAGGACTTAGGCTGAGCATGTGACCTGGCACCCCAGTGTAAACTAAGCCAGCAAAATGGATGGTGTAACTCTAGTACTATTTTAAATGGTTGTTTCCCTTTTGCCTCCGTCAGCAGTAGCGCCACTTCTCTGGTGCAACTTTACACCAGATTGATTTGCTCTGGCTTCTTGTGAAAAGGATTGCTCTCTTAGCAGTAAGCCATGCATTTTTATTTTTATGTAGATTATAATTCTGGATACCTATATCCTAACGCTTCTTGTAATTGGTTTTACACTTAGAATTCTGTTTCAGCATTAAGTGGCATTTAAGTTAAAATGTTGTTATTGATGGTGATGATGATGAAGAGGAAGATGTAATTGTTTATTATACATTGTAAGTATAAATGTTTATATTTTAATGCTTGTTTAATTGATTTTTATTCTTGTAAATCACATAGAAATCAATTTTGCCATTAAGCGGTGTGTGTGTGTGTGGGTGGGTGGGTGGGTGGGTGGGTGTGGGTGTGGGTGTGTTATAAATATATATAATATTAAATAACAATAACAACTGTGCAATACTGCCATGTTTGGGGGAAGAAGCTCTGCAGAGGGTGATAGAGACTTTCTAACTGCAACATGATTAACCCTTACTATTAGGAAGCAGGAGGCAAGTAGCCTGTGTCTGAATCTGTGGGGCAAAACGAGGTTGCAGCATCTCTATTTAGGTCACCCACGTAGGCAATGTCAGCAACTGTCCTCTGTCCCAGCAGGTTATGGCTCATGAATTTTAAAACCAAGTTTTGATCCAGCATGCTGAGCAGTGCCCAGGCAGTTAGGTCTGCCTGCTATTTTAATTCCCCACCATGATCGAGATGGATGCTATACGGGGGAAATTGTAAGCAGTTAAAGTGTTGGCTGGGCACAGCCACTCCATTCTCTCTTTATTCAGTTTTTTTTATTAGTTTTCCAAATTTATAACAAACATATCCACAAACATAAGAAGAAAACATCAAAAAACAAACAAACAAACAAACATATATCCTAACTATCATATTTCCACTTTTGTTATCATTGTTGGGTGACTTCCTCGAATCCCCCTGGCTGAGTTTCCATATAAATCATTATAGCAGTTTTCCAAAACTATTTTCACATAATATTTACTTGGTCCATTAACATCTTTCTTTCTTATCATTTTGACTTTTATCCATAGTATTCTACAACATCACATATTTAAATCCTAGGCCAATCTGATACTCACAAGTAATTCTATTTAAGTTATCTTAACATATTTAAATAAATAGTCTTTGAATTTCTTCCATTCCTCTTGGTACTCCTCCTCCTTCTGGTCGCGGACTCTTCCAGTCAGGTTGGCTAGCTCCAAAAAATCCATCATCTTCATCTGCCATTCCTCCACTGTTGGACAGCCATTCCATTCTCTTTGCACTGCTGGTGTTGCCTGCTGCCATGTAAGCTCAGAGGGGACCACCAGTGGAGAATGGGGAGAGGGTGGAATGAGACCTTTTTGTCCACAGTCAGGAGCAAGCGTTGCTTTGTACTGAAGTAGAACTCTCTGTGCCGTCAAGGACACTGATAAAGTTGGCTTCCCAGTCACCTAAAGTGTCCTACTTGCACTCAAGGAAGTTGTCAGTAGAAGCCCCCTGTAGGTCTTCCCTGTAGAGCATTGGGAAGATTAGCGAGTAGGGGGCACAGGATGGAGCGTGTGACAAATGTCTGGGATGGGAATTGCTTGCACAATCCTACCCCTCTCCACAGAAACAGCATTTGAGTGTTCAGGCAGAAACCTAAATGTGCCCACTATCTAGATCAGTGCTTCCCAATTGGGGGCTCTGTGGACCCCACCCATGACACATACCTCCCAGCTGTCTGCAACACCCCACTTTGGGGGCCCATACTTTTGCAGGGTATGGTGGCATCTTTCACATAATAAAGACTACTACAGAGATACCAACATTTACAAAAGTAGGGGGTCAGTGGCTTGGAATTTGAGAAACAGGGGGGTCCACAGTATTGAGTTAATTGGGAACCACTGACATAGATACACAGATAAACAGGTATGGAATAGGGGCTGCCATCCCTGCTTGCATTGCTCCCCTCATAGCTCCTTCGATTCCCCTATCCCAGACTACCAGCCAAACCCTGCACCTTGTGGCCAATCCACCCTTCTCACTGTTCACCCCAAAGCCCCCTCTCCTCCACAGTTCATCCCCAACTCCCTCCTCCAATCACAGCTCACCCTAATCCCAAGAGCTGCCTGTTGCTGCTGCCACTGGTGATGGGGAGGGGAATGAAGTCTCCTCCCCCCACTTCACTCTCATCCCCACACCACCACTGCCAGAAGGAAGCATGAGGTACAGGCCTAGCAGCAATGAAATATTTGGCCGTCCTTCCCAGGCTGCCCATTAAGCATGCTTCTTTCCACTGTTCTCTCTCCCTCCTTCCATCCTGAATGTTTGCAGAGTCCTTTTGCCTCAGGCCTACAAGCCCTGGATGTTGAAAGAGGAGAACATAACCATGCCTTATATATCTTAATGGCACCATTACGCAGAGCGAACATTAACTTGAGGTGCTGCCACAACATTAAAATCTAATCTTCTCTCGCTTATCTTGTTCTTGAACTCTGGTGTTTGTTCCCTCTTGTTTATTTCAACTTTTGGTCCACGCTGGTGAAAAGTCTCAACCTGCAGCCCACTGACAATTTGAGTGAGTTGCACAGAGCTTCCTTTAACTACTCTGGAGCGATTTACGCTGTGGGTTGCCACTTAAAGTGTCAGGCTCCCAAATCACGGAGCAGGGGTTTTAGCTCACTCCTTCGTTTATTTATTCACTCGTTCTTTCTGGCAGGGCTAATGGGCCTTTTAATGGTTATATGACAGCAAAATATCAAGGAACACACAGACCTTCTGTTATTGAGCCACTGCCTATTTCAGGAAGTGGCGGACTTTGGGCTTTAGAATTTCAGTGGGGTCCTGTACAATGCCAAAATTTGGCGCCACCACCTCCTGTGGCTCAGCAAACCGAGATGTGCTCCCAAACCGGTTAGGTAAAGGTAAAGGTACCCCTGCCTGACATGGCCAGTCGTGACCGACTCTAGGGTTGCACGCTCATCTCGCTCAAGAGGCCGGGAGTCGGCGCTGTCCGAAGACACTTCCGGGTCACGTGGCCAGCATGACGAAGATGCATCTGGCAAGCCAGCACCAGCGCCGCACACGGAAATGCTGATTACCTTCCCACTATAAAGCGGTCCCTATTTATCTACTTGCACTTAGAGGTGCTTTCGAACTCCTAGGTTGGCAGGAGCTGGGACTGAATGACGGGAGCTCACCCCGCCATGGGGATTTGAACCGCCGACCTTATGATCAGCAAGTCCTAGGCACTGAGGTTTTACCCACAGCACCACCCGCGTCCCACCCAAACCGGTTGCACTCCCCTAAATCCATCTCTGTTACTGGACTCTTAAAGGCATGGGGACATGAAGAGGAATGGGGGCACCTGCTGAAAGGATTCTTCTTGATAAAGCTTTGGACAATATGTTTGTGTATCCAAAACAAGAAGTTGTGTGATGAGACTACATTGATTATTTGGCATTCATCTCACATCCAGTGAGGTTTGCTTTGATGTCTCAGCCAACAAGATGGCCAGGAAGAACCCTTTTTTCTTTGCCCTCCGATGTCTCGAATTTCACTGGCAGTGATTGTTTCTGAGTCCAGCTGTGCTGATTGGCTTAGAAACTCACAAAAGCTGCTTGCTGTGTCTAGACGGCTTCATCATTCATGTTGTGATGGTAGACCAATGTATTTTGATCTAAGATATCAAACCAAACAGCTATAGGAGTAAGGAAGGAAAGAAACATCAGGCTTAGCATTTCGCTAAATGTGCTTTCATAGCTGACTCCCTGCAATGCTTTCAGACTGTTGCTATTTTGGAGGGTGGGATTCAGTCGCATGCTGACAAATAAGGTCACACACCTATAGTGGATCAAAAGGTCTTGCACAGCAAGCCCACTTTCCCCAAGGGTCAGAAGATTTGCAGTAATGAAGCTGGTGAGAAAACACACTGGAACGTGTGCAACAGCACTCCCTTGATGCAACCTCATAAAACGTCCCTGCAAATATATATTGGTGAATGCTCAATTAGCAGGACATCTGGAAATAGGGTTGCCAGACCCTACAAGGCTGACCTGAAGTCTCCAGCTTTGTTTGACCCACTCCAGGTGGCTGGGGGGGGGGCAGGGGAGGGAGGAGGGACTTGAATCTCCAGGTGAGTGAGAGCACACAAAAAAACAAGCTTGCAAGCTTCAACCCAGCAGGAGCCAGCTGCAAATTATTATTGCATTGACTCTCTGGGATGTGTATGACCGCCTCCCCTTCCTCTCCCTCCCAATTAACCTTTGTCTGTGCAAATTATTGCACAACCTCTTTGGGGCCCATGACATCACCAGGGACTGACCCTAGGTCTTAGGTTTGGGCCCCAACATCTCAGAGTCTGGCATGTTACTGACCCTGCAACCCTATCTGGAAATGACCTCAGTATTAATGCATGGATTCCTTACATCTCTCATCATTGGCCAAACTTCTTGACTGGCCTCTACTTGATAGGACTGGAACTGACCTGGTTTTTGTTGAGTTATTCCCCCTACCCCACCCCAGTGTCCCAGATTTACTCTCTTTTCTCTCAGTTCCCTTCCAAACTTAGCCTCAAAGAGCCATCATGCCATTTCCGCTGTTCCTTTTCACACAAGAATTATAGATATAAAAAAAATCTCATCAGCATTTCATTCTTTTCCTTTCCTTTTCAGGTTCAACATACATTGCATTCCAGAAGTCCCCCCCCCCGCCCCACTGCCACTCAGCTCCTTCCATCATCTCTTTGACACCCTTTTCTTCCTCCCTTGCTATTTTAAAACGTCAATGGCTCCCTTTCCTCCCCTTGAAGTGAGCCAGGAGCAAAACGATGAGACGCTCAGAAACTATCAGCGTGATGAAACGAGAGCGCCTTCTGCACAAAGAGCACTTAAGAGTAGGAGCTCTTCAGCTCATCCTGTTCCACAATGGGGGGATGCTTTGAATACCATCAGGAAAGATGAATAACCTAATAGCGTCACATTCACAGAGATGCACGCTATATCACCATCATTTGCAGGCCAAAGGAAGAGAAATGTTCATTAGGATCCCATAGACCAACCTTTCTCATCCTGTGGGTCCCCAGATGTTGTTGGACTACAACTCCCACCACCCCTAGCTAGCAAGGCCAGAGCTCAGGGATGATGGGAGTTGTAGTCCAACAACATCTGGGGACCCACAGGTTGAGAACCACTGTCATAGACCAACAGCACACTCATTTTCCAAGTATGGACCAAAATGGCACCATCCCACGCGAAAGGAGAGATATCCAGCCAATCGCCTCCTCCAATGATTGACTCATTGCAGAGGAAAGATAGGAGGCAAAGGGATAAAGAGATACTTTCACTCCCGTCTTCCCTCTGCAGTTCCATGTGCAGATTGGATTGCTTTTTAACACTGTCCCAGATATTAAATTTACATAGCTCACCTAGTACAAAGCCAGGGTATCACACAGCCAACTGCTGCTATGGGTCATGGGCCTATCAAATGAGCACCATGTTCCCCACAGTGGCCAATGAGAGTTCATTCTGGGACTTCAATATGCAGGGCATTGAGCTCCAAGAAGCTGGTATTCAGAGGAACACTGTCTTTTGTAACAGGAGAGTCATATAGTCATTGTGATGAACAGATCGTCATAGGCTCGTCCTCATAAGCTTAACATGAGTCAACTGTGTGATGCAGTAGCAAAAAAAGCTAATGCATCTAGGGATGAACTCTGCTGAACTCACAAAAGTGAGGACGTTAGAGTAGTCTCTAATAAATATATCCTCTCCTAGCATCTATGCACATCCCTACACCTTTAATGATGGAGAGATTTGGGGACCCCTTTCAGCATTTCATTTGTGCCCTCTTCAGAGTTCACCTTTCCTTATTTTTCTATTATCCTTGTATCTCCAGTGGATACTTATTTGCTGAAGGAGGATGTTCCACTGTTTCCTTAATTAAGAACTTTTCAGCTTTCATAAAAGTTCACATTATTAATAAGGCTTGTTTAATCCCAGCACGGCTTGTTTACTCTGGAGGTTAATTCCCTCTGCCATGCTTCCTTAATCAATTCTCTGCAGCTTTACATTGTCTGCGGTTCCTCTCTGCTCCACTTGGCTGTTGTTCTCATCCTCAGTTAAAGTAAATGAAATCAACATTGGTTTGCATCTCAGTGCAGCCCCCATTGTGTCAGGGATAGCCTGCAATGTTTTTCTCCGATAATAGTGGCATTTGCGTTGGGACTGCACTGCTACAAAAGTCCTCACGTGAGCTGTTTTTCAACATCACTTTGCCAGCACACCAGGGAAGAAGACTCAGAAAGCAGAGTCATGGTGGAAAGGCCTTATTTAATTAAATATAATATTAGAAGACCTCCCAAGCAATCATCAAATTATGTGAACACAGGAAGGTGGGCTTGCACTGACATACATGGCTGTCTAGCATTCACCAAGCAATACATCCCACCAGATGTCAAAGAGAACAACAACTACCAGACTTTTAGAAGACATCTGAAGGCAGCCCTGTTTAGGGAAGCTTTTAATGTTTTATGCATTACTGTATTTTAATATTTTGTTGGAAGCTGCCCAGAGTGGCTGGGAAGCCTAGCCAGATAGGTGGGGTATAAATTATTATTATTATTATTATTATTATTATTATTATTATTATTATTCCCAAGTACTGTCCCAAGCCAAAAGGCTCTGTAAGCTGACTCAAGAATGCCCTTAAACCCTCATGTCTCAGGGTTACTGTCAATTAAGTTATTACTTTTCTGAACTGAGTGCCAAACAAATACTAGTATCAAGAGAAAATCAAATTCCCAATTAGCCTCCAGAAAGGGTGACTAGCAAAAAAGAGGGAGGGGATGTTCATCCAATTTGCAGATGGCACCAAACTGGGAGGGGTGGCCAATTGTGCAGAAACTAGTATCAGAATTGAAGATGGCCTTAATAGATTGGAGAACTGGGCCAAAACTAAGAAAATGAATTTCAGTAAGGTTAAATGTAATGTTTTGCACTTACAGTAGGCAGGGATGACCAGCTCCACTAATATAAGATGGGGGCCATATCTCACATGGTTCTTGGAGCAAGCTTGTTTCTTTTCCTGCTCTGGAGGGTAGGACCCAAACCAATGGATTCAAGTTACAAGAAGTTTGATTCTGATTCAACCTCAGGAGGAACTTTCTGAGGTTAAGAGCTGTTTGACAGTGGAGCAGACTCCCATGGGAGGTGGTGGATTCTCCTTCCTTGGGGCTTTTTAAGCAGAGGTTGGGTGGACATCTGTCAAGGGTGCTTTAGCTGAGATTCTTGCATTGCAGGGGGTTGGACTAGATGACCCTTGAGCAGAGACCTACCTACACTCACTTGCATCAGTGCTCCTGCAAGGGGAGATGAGTACTAGCCCAGGGGACATGTGGACAGGCATATGGTCTCCTAGCCACTTCAAGCCAGAGTGGAGAGGCACTGTGTTTCTGCCCCCCTCTGGGCATGCTCCCTTGCATCCCTTCCAACATTTCTCTGATGAAAATAGGGATGTCCTATTCCATACCCTCCAACATTTCTCCATTGAAAATAGGGACATTCTGCAGAAATTCCAGGATCAAATCAAATCAAATTTGCTTTGTTAAAAAACAATGCATGTTAAGATAGTGCAAAGACACAAATAATGCCATGTCTAGTTTGGTCCTCAATTATTCGACAGCAGCAAGAGAAACAATAGTCAAGAAGTGTTCAACACCACACCGAGACATGAGGGGGGTGCTAAAGTATTCTAGTCCTTCCTAAAGCAGAGGATGGTCATGTTCTGTTTTTAATTACATGGTTGCAAATTCTCCCTTTCCCAAAGGGAAAGGAATTTGTATGAAGTTTGAGATTTGTTCCATGGGATAAATGTGTTGGAGGGATTCGTAAATGACACCTTTAATCCAACCCATGCAATGAGCCACTCCCCACAACAGCACCTCAGTTGACTTCTTCTCAGGGGACTCCTTGACAAGGGCAAGGGACTTGGTATGCATGTGTGTATTCAGCCCTGAGGGGTGTGTGTGTGTGTGTTTAAGTGTTTGGGTGATTAGGAACATAGGAAGCTACCCCTCTCTTCCTTCTACAGCATTTGCAGAAATCACCTTCTTGGCTGTTGGACCCACTACTGGTCTCTTCTGCTCAATCCACCAGAGCCTGTCTTCACTTGCAAAGGAAGTCCCAACTCACTGAGGACTTGAGACCCATCTGGTTCAGCCGACCAGTCAAAGGTGTTCCCAGAAATAATAGGGGCTAGGTGTAGTGTGGAGCAGGAAGATGCCATTTGTCCGTTACCTCAGGAGTCATTGGTGGTGGAAGGGCTTTTCTGCCCACCCCCACATTAACCAAGGTACAGCCTTTTGTCCCTAGGGGAGAGAACTGTCTTGAATAAGGGACGGGGTGGTGGAAATATAGCATAAATCTCTAGGAAAGACTGGGATAAGGAAAATGCCACCTAACAGCACGGACTGTGTTACCCCAATGAATGTGTGCTTGTTTATCCTCTGTGATCAATAAGTTACATGGTGGAGCTATAAAACACCTAAAACTCTTGTAGTTAGGCATTTATTTATTTAAGAAATTTTATATACCACTTGATTGTAATAAAAGCTCTAAGCAGTTGTTACTTGTGGTCCTGTAAAGAGTAGCATTTTTTTTTAATCCTTTAGGTTATTCCCTCTCCTCATCCTTGTTCTAGAACAAAAACTAGTTTCCAACCAGTCATCCCAATGTCCATTTCCGTGTTTATGTGACTCATTTCTGAACATGTTTTAGTATCCCTTACTTTCCACAATATCCTTCAATGTTCAAATGGAAGCCCTTCTTTCTACCGCTACCCAGTCCCACTCTGCATAAGAGCATCTTCTCCCAATTGCTCTCCAAGGTGCTGAAAGCTCTTTGACTATCTCTCCACAAGCACCTTCGAAGCTCCTTTGTGCGGCCACAAATTCCTTTTTGCTGATAATTGCATCCCATGGAATATGTGATGTGGGGAAACAGGATAGGGGAATTGGATGGAAAGGAGCTTTTTCGCCCTCTCACAAAACACCAGATACTAGAAATACTAGAGTCTGACCCTTTAAATAAGCTGAGTGATACTGAATAGTTTTTTTTGTTATAAATTGCTCAATAGATTTTAATGGCAACAGTAAGTTGCCAAAGTAATGGGACGCGGGTGGCGCTGTGGGTAAAAGCCTCAGCTCCTAGGGCTTGCCGATCGAAAGGTCGGCGGTTCGAATCCCCGCGGCGGGGTGCACTCCCGTTGCTCAGTCCCAGCGCCTGCCAACCTAGCAGTTCGAAAGCACCCCCGAGTGCAAGTAGATAAATAGGGACCGCTTTCTAGCGGGAAGGTAAACGGCGTTTCCGTGTGCGGCTCTGGCTCGCCAGAGCAGCGATGTCACGCTGGCCACGTGACCCGGAAGTGTCTCCGGACAGCGCTGGCCCCCGGCCTATAGAGTGAGATGGGCGCACCAACCCCAGAGTCTGTCAAGACTGGCCCGTACGGGCAGGGGTACCTTTACCTTTACCTTAAGTTGCCAAAGTAAAGTCAGCTCCCCCGAATCACAGCAACCAGAGTGTCTTCTCTTAGTTCGCTCCCTCCTGCTGCCATGACTTAATCCCTTCCCACTTCTCCCCTACTACCATGAAGAAATAAGCCTTTTATCCTCCTCCTCCCTCCTCTTCCCCTTCACTGCTTTAGACAAGAACACAAAGGAGTCTGATAAGTTTCTGTTGTTGTCTGGAAAAGATCCTTCTCCATTCAGTCCCTCAAAATTTGCCCTAAATTCTAGCTGATGTAAGGATGACTCAATCACATCCTCTGCTAAAGCTGTTTACTGCACATGACACTTGCTCTCAGTTATGTATTCCAGCCTTCCCCAACCTAGTGACTTGTTCTGAGTTCCAATTCCCATCAGCCCCACCCAGGATGGCCAGTGGTCAAGGATGATGGGAACTGCAGTGCAGCAAAATCTGGAGAGTGGCAGGTTTGTGGGTAGACAGAACTGACTTAAAACTTGGGGCTGATGTAGAAGGTGGTTCATCTTTCCACCACCACTACTGGCAGCTTAAGCTAGGCTGCCATTTTTATAAGATATAAACTGGATCTACTGACCTATTTAACGTTATTAGGATGATATTAGATATATTGTTCTAAAACGTCACAGGGCATAGTTGCAAATCAACCTGTTTCTTTCGTGTGTGTGTGTTTTTTTTTTACCTTGGTTTCTTTCTGTCTCCCTGCTTCTGGTTGCTGGTTCTTCTGCAGCGCCCTCTGATGTCATATTTTAATAATGCTTTAAGAACATTGAAAGAAGGACCAATCCAGAAGCCTTCTTTAACGTTATAAACCATGAGTGTAGATCTGCCCATAGTTGGGAATTTATTCCGTTGAAATCCACAGCAGGACTGTGCATGGTTTCTGCTACCTAAGCTGGGTGCCTGCTCAGTCTTACCTTCGCTCAGAGTGGCCCAGGAGACACCTGGACAGGATCTGATCCTGAATGAATTTGAGGATGGGTGAGACTAGTGTCTAATAAGGGTTTTTAAAACATGTGGCTCAACCATAATGGTTGAGAGGGAGTGGAGGCATGAGTTGTTGTGTCTCTCGCCTCCTTCTGACTGCACTGTGAGCAGGGGGGGTTCAATCCTGCTGGGTGCTGCTTCACAAGGGGCTGCCTATCTCTCTTCTCCACTAGACACCCTTGACAGCCTGCGGTTACTCCATAAGCCCAAGATCCTGAAATGTCGACTTGGGCAAACTCTGGATCCACCCTGAATCGGCCTGATTTCACTCAGGATTCAGTTGGATCTGGTCCACAGCCCTCCTCAGCAGCACTTACTCCTGAGCAAACCTACAATGGATTGTGCTGTCAATCAGTGCTTGGTACAATAATGGCCTCCTAATTTAGGGCTGTTGAGATAATAGTCATTTTGTGTCATGTCTTTTAATACATATACACCTATAGGCTGGGACTATCCTGTCAATTCTATTTGCAAGCTGCTCCTGCAGCCTTTTTCAGGTGGGCTGATGAGTGGAATGCAAATTCTTTAAATACACAGAATAAATAAATGGCATTTACACCCCAGGTGTGTCCAGCCCAGATGGACCATCTACATGCTCCTTAAAGCCCAAGGTCCTGGCTTGGTGCAAGGTCCTGTTCTTGACGCAACATCTCTTTCTCCTGATGTTCTATCATCTCCAAGATAGCCTGCTTTCCTTCCTTCCTTTTTCGTTCTTTAAAGCAGAGCTGCAATTCTCCCTGCAGACAAGCACAGTAGGGGTGGGGGACAGGGAGAAAGTGCCAGTTGGAGCAATGCGAGCAGATTTGGTCCTTGTTGCCATCTGCCTCTGGGTTGTTGGCTGGGAAACGTGGGGCTGGCACAGTGTGACTCCTTGTATAATGCGGTGCAGCCTGCTGAGTTGAAGATGGGCATCAAAGCTGCCAGTGTCAGCAGTTCCTTTGCCATCCTGCATATTGGAGATGCGGGAACAAAAGCACAACAAAGCCAAGAGAGAAAGTAGGGAGAAGGGACGTTAGCAGACGCTCCGCTTGAGTTTCAACATTTCTGCACTGAGTTCATCTTTACCTCCTCCACTTTTGCCCTTTCCAAAATGTAATTGCCCCTTCTCCCCCATTATTGCATTATCGGGCGAGGCATTCATAATGAACTCATTTGGGAATCCTTAATGTGTCGATTAGAAGCTCTGTCCATTTAGATTCAACTTAATTGCATTTTCAATCTCGGCACTTTATTGCAAAGTGCTTTCCTAGTTAGCTTTCCCTGTAGGGCATGTTCAGTGTCTGTTTAAGGATGACAAGAATCTCTGGGGCAATATTCCCCCCCCAACATGGTTCCCTTTAGGACCACTTCTGGAGTGCAATGTACAGAATGCCAGGAGGTGGCCTAACATTGCAAGGCTGGAGGCAGTGGGCCCAATAACTGGGCACCCATGACTTGACATCCCATTGCCTTGTGTCATTTTTAGCCCCGGTCACCTCCCAAATCTCTTTTTGCTGCATACAGCGCAGTATCATCTTAGTGTCGTTTTCTTACATGCATGGGCAAAATCACCAACCTAGAAAGCAGGAAAAGGTGGTGTTCTTTGCATTGTTCTCAATCATTAGTTCACAGTGTGGTTTAACAGTAAAATCCTCTTCCCATGGAACTCTGGCAAATGTAGCTCAGTGAAGGGAATAGGGGTCTCCTAACAACACTCAGGATGTGGGTGGCGCTGTGGTGTAAACCACTGAGCCTTGGGCTTCCCGATCAGAAGGTTGGCGGTTCGAATCCCCATGACAGGGTGAGCTCCCATTGCTCGGTCCCAGCTCCTGCCAACCTAGCAGTTCAAAAGCATGTCAAAGTGCAAGTAGATAAATAGGTATCACTCCAGTCAGAAGGTTAACGGCGTTTCCAAGTGCTGCTCTGGTTTTGCCAGAAGCGGCTTAGTCATGCTGGCCACATGACCCGCAAAAACTGTCTGAGACAAACGTCGGCTCCCTCGGCCAGTAAAGTGAGATGAGCGCCACAACCCCAGAGTCATTCACTACTGGACTTAACTGTCAGGGGTCCTTTACCTTTACCTTTTTAACAACTCTCAGCTCCCTTAACAAACTACAGCTCCCAGAATTCTTTGGTGCAAGCCATGACTGTTTAAAAGGGTATCATAGTGCTTTATATGAATGTGTGAATGTGGTCTGTGTGATAGCTTGGTGGGCTACTACAGACTGTGTTAGCAAAAGTGGATATCCAGGCCACAAAAGGCACAAGTGATACAATTCGGGTTTCTTAAATACTAGTGGGGAGTGTCCAGAGCTGCCCAGGAATTTTTAGAAACCGGAAAACATTGTGATGTGACCTTTCAGTCCACCATCTTGATTCAAAACGGCAGCTGGCATCCAAATGGCAATGAAGTCTGCCACTCCCCAACCTAAGGACCCTCCAGCTGAGTCTGGCGACCAATATCTCAAGAGGCAGCTAAACCTTTAGCGATGTACAGACAGGCAAAGAACTTTCCATGCAGCAGTTCAAAACAAATGCTCACAAAGCTACAAATGCAGTAAGATTGTGTGTACTAGTAAACAAATATGTATTAATCACCTGCATTGTCAGCTTTCTGTATCTGATGAACAACCATTCAAGAAATGAAGCATAATAAAATAATAAGACAGCATGTTCAATTTGAATATATCAAAGAGAAACAGTGGTTTCCTCAAAGCACCTGGCAAACCTAGAAGGCGCACAGGGGTGGTAATAGTAATAGTAATAATAATATACCGCCCTATACTCACAGGTCTCAGGGGTAGAGTTTTACAGGCCTAATGTAGCACAGAGAGGCACTGTGATATAATGGTTAGACTGCTGGGCTAGGACCCATGAGAGCTGGGTTCAAATTCTCACTCGGTCATAAAGCGCATTGGGTGACTTTGGGCCAGTCACCGCCTCTCAACCCAACCTACTTCACAGGGTTGTTTTGAGGACAAAGCTTGAGAAGGGGGGGAGCAATGCATGCCGCTTTGAATTCCTTGGAGGAAAAACTGGGATAAAAATGGAATAGTAGAATTTAAAAACAAACAAACAAACAAACAAACAAACAAATAAATAAAACCCAGTACACGCTTACTCAGAAATAGGTTCCACATTCTTCAGTGGGGCTTACAACCAGGTATGTCTGCACAGGATTTTAGCCTCAGGCCAAGCAGTGGCCGGAGGCCATGTCTGGCACCCAAGTTTAGTTTATCAGATTTTTTAGTGAAAACTTTTTAGAGCAGAGCATCATCATTCTCCTTTCCCTCCTTGCTTGGATGGTTTTCAATAGTACTGAAAACAAACACCGCCATATTTTACTTACCTGGTCTGTTTGGGTATGAAACTGATGGATTTTACCATCAGTGATGCCACAGACACAAATTAGAACAGGCCAGAGGCACAACTTGAGTTCTTGGTCTCAGCACGACGATGGCTGCAGCGAGAGCTGTGATTTATGAGCCCAGAGAACAATACAGCCTGTGGGCTATGCTTGTGCTGCCTTCTGGACTCTTAATCACAGCAGCAGCCATGCATAGCTGTCTCTACTAACACAGATTTCTCATCCCTTCTCCTTGACCTTGGAATGGAACAGCAACAAAATAACCAGCAAAAGGAAGGATTCATATACCGTAAACGGACCAGTTACAGTAACCAAAATTACCAGAGTTATTTTTTTGCTTGTTTAGTCGTTTAGTCATGTCCGACTCTTCATGACCCCATGGACCAGAGCACGCCAGGCACTCCTGTCTTCCACTGCCTCCCACAGTTTGGTCAGACTCACTTTGGTAGCTTCAAGAGCACTGTCCAACCATCTCGCCCAGCGTCATAACTTTTATATGCCTGTTGTCTTTGTCCATGGAGGTTTTTTTTTGGCAGGGATACTGGAGTGGCTTGCCAGTTCCTGCTCCAGGTGGATCACGTTTAGTCAAAACTCTCCACTGTGACCTGTCCATCTTGGGTGGCCCTGCACGGCATAGCTCATAGCTTCTCTGAGTTATTCAAGCCCCTTCGCCATGACAAGGGAGTGATCCATGAAGGAGACCAGAGTTATATAAAGAAAATAGTTAGTGTGGTACTTGTTAACCCAGGGATGGCCAATGTGTCGCTTTCAGATGTCATAACTGGTCTTTCACCATTCTAGAGGGGGCTGATGAAAATTGTTCTCCAAAAGCAGCTGGAGGAAACTATGTTGTCCACCCTTGTGTTAACCTCTCCCTCTCTTAACCCATTTTCCTGTCTTTATTATGCATTTTGTGGGTTTTTTTCATTGTATTTTTATGCTGTGAACCACACAGAGATCTACAGATGAAAAAAAAAATATTAAATGTCACATACTGGCTGGACACAAAGGCATGATTGGAGGAACCTGCTGGGGAACCACCAAGGAAAGAAGTCTCAGAGCCCAGGGAGTGATGATGGGACAACAATGCCTGGTCACAGGGAGAAGAGGGAGAAGCCTGGGAAGAGGAGATGTTGGAAGCTGAAGGGGTTAAAGGGCTTAGTGAGTCGGGAGAGTCTATGGCAAAGAGAAGTCCAAAATCAGAGGCAGCAGTTGAAGCAGATGAGTGGGATGAGGAAAGCCAAGAGGCAGAGATGAGTCAGGCTGGTGAAGAGTTATGAGTGTCTCCCCTCCTGCTGCAATAGGCTCCTCTCCCTCCTTGTCCCCCAGAACCAGGAGAGGTATGAAACAGGAGGAGCAAAGGCAGGTGGCATGCAGACACAGTCTCTGATTGCTTGGAAGAAGACCGGGAGCAGAGGAGATATAGGCAGCTGTGGCGAGGTGGGGATTTTAGTCTCGGCAACCAGGTTCATAGCGTAAGACCTATAGGGCTTGAGCAGCTGTGCTTACTAGGCCTGGAACTCAGCCAAGCTTGTGAAGATCATATTTAGCTAATAAAATGTTGACTCCAGCTTTGAACTGTGTGATTGAGTGACCGGCTTACTCTTTGACTAATAATAATAATAATAATAATAATAATAATAATAATAATAGGTAAAAGGTAAAGGTAAAGGACCCCAGGATGGCTAAGTCCAGTCAAGGGTGACTATGGGGTTGTGGCACTCATCTCATTTTCAGGCCGAGGGAGCTGGCGTTTGTCCACAGACAGCTTTCCGGGTCATGTGGCTAGGATGACTAAACTGCTTCTGGCACAAAGGAACACCATGACGAAAGCCAGAGTGCACAGAAACACCATTTACCTTCCTGCCACAGTGGTACCTATTTATCTACTTACACTGGCGTGCTTTTGAACAGCTAGGTTGGCAGGAGCTGGGACAGAGCAATGGGAGCTCAGCCCCTCATGTGGATTCGGACTGCTGACCTTCTGGTTGGCAAGCCCCAAAAGCTCAGTGGTCTAGACCACAATGCCACCTGCATCTCAGTTAAAATAATAATAATAATAATAATAATAATAATAATAATAATAATAATAATAATGATAATAATAATAATAAAACAAACAAACAAACAAACCATGCACACATCCTGAAAACAACAACAACATTGGTTGCAATTTGTGGAGTACGTACCTTTCATTCATTCTGAATGAGCCCACAAGTACCCAGCGAAGTGCCTTCTTTGCCTTTACTATCTCAGCTAAGTATGTAAACAGAGGTCTGCTGCATCATACCCAGGGCTCATTTTGGCCTGTCTTGAAAAGCAGATGTTTCCGTAAATCACAGAAGCAGGAAATGAAGACAAACATACGTTTGAAAGCCTCAGGAGTCAATGCCATTTCATACAACAGCCAACATATATCATGATGTTCTCACCTTTGTGTCTAATTTATAACCAGACTCGCAGTCCTAAGAGACTTCCGGGAGCTGGCATTCCTCAAATGAAGCATCACTCCAAAAGTCAAGTCAGGTGTCCCATATTTGTGCATCTGATTATTCCTGCCTAAGTGTAGAAAAACTTATATTTGAGTGTACCCAAATTGATCTTGTTGGCAGGGCCCACTTATCCAATCCATTAGGGTCATTTTGAATCCTGATTCTATATTCTGAGGTATTACATACCCCTCCCAGTTTGGTGTCATCTGAAAATTATTATTATTATTTATTTCATTTCTATACTTCTTTACATTTTTCAGGGGGACACACACCTCAAAACAGTTTACAACCTACCTTAAAACATCAAATAAAAGAATCCAGAATAAAACATTACTGAAGAATGTATATATAATAGAATGTGATCTATAATGTATACATTTAAAGCAACATAGTTAACAGGAAACTAAAATATTAACTAAAATATTTCAAACTAAAGCATTACTAAAGGAAGTCAAATATAAAACAGCATAATTAGCAAGAGAACATATGAAAATAAGAGAACTCTGATGAAAATAAGGACATCCCATTCCATAATGATAATTTATACCTCATACATCTTATGGGGTTGCCCTAGCCACTCTGAGCAGCTTCCAACATATATAAAAACACAATAAAACATTAAACATTTTAAAAAACCTTCCCTGTACAGGCAGCTCAGGGGACAGATAACTCCATAACCTCCAACATTTTTCCATTGGAAATAGAGACATCCTAAGGCAAAGTCAGACATTGTGGGATCAAATCAGAAACTGGGACGACTTCTCTAAATCAGGGACACTTGGAGGTTCTGAGAGAATAATATATTATCAGAAGAAGAAGAAGAAGAAGAAGAAGAAGAAGAAGAAGAAGAAGAAGAGGAGGAGGAGGAGTTTGGATTTGATATCCCGCTTTATCACTACCCTAAGGAGTCTCAAAGCGGCTAACATTCTCCTTTCCCTTCCTCCCCCACAACAAACACTCTGTGAGGTGAGTGGGGCTGAGAGACTTCAGAGAAGTGTGACTGGCCCAAGGTCACCCAGCAGCTGCATGTGGAGGTGCGGAGACGCAAACCCGGTTCCCCAGATTACGAGACTACTGCTCTTAACCACTACACCACACTGGCATAGAAAAGATGCTGAACAAGACTAGGCCCAGGACGTAACCCTACAACCCCACTTTCCACTTTTTTCCCAGGAGGGCCAAGGAACCATTGGTGAGCATTCTGGGTTCGGTTAGTAAAAGGGCTAGAAATCCACATAACAGTAGCATTCTCTAGCCTACATTTTGCCAGCTTCTCTGCCAGAATATCATGGGGGACTTTGTTGAAAGCTTCACTGAATTCGAGTTACAGCCACAGTTCCTGCTTTCTGCTCAAAAACAGCGTCTTTTCCCAGCCCTAAGGCAAAGAGCAATTCGCATGGGTCCCCAAGATGTTTCCACCAGCACGGATGCATGTTAACCCAGTGCCCTGAAGCAACAGCTCACGGTGGGTGCCTCCGAAATGCCATCTGAGTTACACACCATGCAAAGCGACGACGCTTGGACCCTTGTTACACTGTAGAGATCTTTCGCTTTATTAGTCCAGCTGTTATCCTCCCTACCTCCCCTTTTGGCACCAAGTCTGTTGCTGTGGTTATTTCTCAACCCCTGACGCCGTAACATTTGACTGGGTCAAGTGCGCCCGTTCTGCAGCTCGCTCCGACTGCAGTACTTGTCTGTTGACAGCTAGCAAAATGCTCAAGTCTTTGGAGCTTTTAAAAAGGAAATGGAAATGTTTGATTCTGCTGATGAAGCAGAACAACAACGCTCCTGGCTTTGCGAGAGGGAAGGCTGTTTTTCTTTTTTTTTAAAGTCAGTCCTTGAAACAAGTGAGGCTCAGAGAACTTTAGGCTGTGGTAATAGAACCTCAGGGCATCTTCAGATTGTTGCTATTTGCAGGTGGAATTCTTTTTTGTTGTTTAAATTAACAATAACAATTTTATTTAACAAGGAGGTTTGAGACACGAGTGGATAAAACTTCGGATACTCATTTCACTTCAAGGTTTTCTCAGTTGTTTCACACTTAATTCTTTGCTTCTTAACTTAATGCTTTGGTTCTTAACAAGGTGGTACTTTCTGTCAGTGACACACCCCTTAGACAATCCTACTCTTGTGGTACTCCAAGCAATGGACGCAAGGTTTCACTGCTTCTCTTATTAGAAGAATCTCTTGTGGGAATGTTCAGGGATGCAGGAGAGGATATATTGTCTGATTATATCCTTATCCAACTTGTGTTAACAAGTTCCACAATTTCAGCAGAGTAACATTCCCCTTATTTTAAACTTTGCAACACATGCGTTTGCTCAGGCTCGCTAAAGCCTCTATAATAACTGTTCTGGTATTTTCCCCTTATTCCCTCATAAAATATAAGAGACGAAAGTCTTTTACAAAAGTATAAAAAGAGTTAACTCACATTCTGTTCACAATCAGATCCCAGAAGGCAGACTTAGCTTAATGAAGTAACATACACATGGAATCTATCTCATAAGAAGACAGTTCCTTTGTCCTCTCTTGCCTGGAAGCCAAGAGGGCATCTTTGGCTTAGTAGATGTTTCTTCAATACATGTGGTGAAAGAGAGAGAGATGGCTGCCCTGCCCTGCCCTATGCTTTTGTCATTACCTGCACAGGTGAGGCCACACCCACCATGCAGAGGAAGTCTGTCCCAGCCCAGAAGGGAACAGGAAATTTACCTGCTGGCTGGACAAACATTCCTCCCCATGTGCAAGCATGTTCACTCTAGGAATGTTGTACTTGACTGCTCTTGTGTTTCACATCCTACATCTCTCCCCTCCTGACTGGAATGAGACCTAAGTAGACTGTCTCTTTACAGCTTCTACTTCTCCTGTCTCAGCCTCCCAGTTAATTCCTGGCCTAATTACTCTTACAGGACACCACACACTGTCCTTCACACCAAGCTCAGAGACTCCTTGTGATATTTTCCACAGAGTGGATGTTTCTGCTCAGAACCAGCTCTCACTCCCTATCTTCCTACCTATCTTCCCAACCTCAATCCCAACCCACTCCAAAACCCTCTCCCAACACTCCTTCCAAAACTCCAATTTTGAAGGTGGAATTCAATCACATACTGGCAAATCCATGTTGCACATTTATAGTTGATTGCGCAACAAGCCCTCTTCCTCTAATTCAGGCTTTTTGTGATCAGGTAAATAATGGGGAAATGTGGGGTGACACATGCTTGGATGCTATACCATCCAACCTGTTTGCCAACAAATCAAAACAAATGCTAATTAAATAGTCATTGTTGTCTACTCTCCCTGAAAACAAATCAGGATGAATCTTCAACAAACAGGTTGTATGGAAAAGCAGATAGATTCCAAATCACCAGAAGTAATAACTGCACAAGATTCTGCACTGGGCAGCCCTCATCCAGAGTCCTGTTGTGGATGCCGTGTATCAACAAACCAGTTTAATTTTATGCTAACTAGTTTGGAGTGGTTGAGGGAGGGGGCAAAAAATATCAGCAAACACACAGAAGTTTTTTTCTGTCCAATTCTGCCCACTGGTGCAGGTGGCAAGCTGTGGAACAGAAATAAATATGGCGGCTGGAAAAAATGGGAGTGTGCAGACTCTTATGTGCTAATCACCCACACAGACAAATCAGATCTGAACAACCCATTTGTGACATAATGTCCCAGTCTGAATGCAGGCAAAGAGGAAGATTGGCCCTGGATTACTGGGTGAGCTTCATGGTTGTGAGTTGGAATTTGAACCCTGGTCTCCCTGTTCCTGGTTTGATGGTTTGCATGTGACTACAGGTATATGTATGGTTTGGTGGCTAAGAAAGAAATGTGCAGACTTACTCTATTATTATCAATTTCAAACAGCAGTGATTAAAGTTTCATTTTTTAATTGTTTAGTCTCTTTCCCCCGCTCCCTTTTCCACTTCAAAACTTATTTGTGTTCGTTAAGGCTTCTGTCACTTTGCGAAAGTCCCCTGTGGCGTAATTTCTATTTTGATGTTCCAATTCTCACCTTTCATGGATATATATATATATATATATATATATATATATGCTGGTGTCAAAGCCTCAAGCAGAGACATTTGTTTCCATTAATTATCTTTCCCCGTTGGGCTTTTGCCTTGCCACATGATGAAAATATATTTCCTCTTTTCTTGGTTCATTCCAAAGGCAATTTCAAATTCACTTTTCCTCTCCTGTCCCTCACACTTTTAACCGCATAGACAAAGTCTGAGTGATGGTTGTCCTGGCTAACTATACAGAGCCATTAGCAGAGTGAACATATGTCCCCATACGTTGTTGAACAACAACAGGTGTGGAGAAATGGATCTAGTCAGCAGACCATATCTTTATCACCCTTACCTCTGATAGGCCAAATGTGACAGGTGGGTGGAGCAGCCGACTTGTCAATCATCTCAATTCATAATGGCAAAACACCTACACACCATAGCTGTCAACTTACAGATTTGAAAATAAGGGACCAGCAGCCTTGAAAATAAGGGACCAGCAGCCAAAATAAGGGACCTGCAGCCTCACCTGTTCCAGGCACTCCAGTCTTCCTGTTCTCCTGCAGTCTGGTCAAACTCATGCTGGTAGCTTCAAGAACACTGTCCAACCAACTTTGTAACCAGAGGTTCAACTGCATAGAATCTGAATCACATGCACCACAAGGCCTATGCAGCCTCAAATTAAGATGGCTCCCCGGCCTGGCTTTGCACTGCAAAGTTTGCAGCAGCATGTGCAACAAAATGGTGTCCAGCATTCAAAAAACCCCTCAGCTTGCATTAACTAGCCACACACAAGGCATGCAAGCTCCACCCCCCAGTCTTTCTTATTGGGTGAGCAACACAGCCAAGCAACACAGTTGGAGCCTCCCTCCTCCCTGGCTGGCAGGGAGGGAGGGAGAGGAGCTGCTTCCTTTGAAATTTAAGGGACATCATTTAAGGGACATCCATCAATAAGGGACAGCAGCAGGACATGGCACTGGAATAAGGGACTGCCCCTTCAAATAAGGGACACTCGACAGATATGCTAAACACACACACACCCAGTGACTTTTGTATAAATATCATAAAGGACTTAAGATAAATAGATGGTTGAAGGAAATGAGGAAAGTAAAATTATAGCATGTCAAGACAAATTAATGGTTAAAAATTGGGGAAAGATGGAAAGGATTTGCTGAAATAATTAATTGAAGCAGAATACAAAAAAGGGAGACGGGAGGAGGTCAAAGAAACAAGCAAATGAAGTTAAGTCAATAAGGTGTATTGTATTTTTGTGTATTTTCCTTTTTGTTGTTTGATTGTTTCTGGTTTTTTCTTTTCTTTTTTGTTTTCTTTTTTCCTTTTGATGTCTTTGTTGTTGTTTTTTCTTTGTTGTATTTTCAAAACCTTAATAAATATTATTATAAAACACACACACACACACACACCCAGTGAATAAAACATTGATCTGAAATTTAAAATTATTCAAGATTATTTAAGATCTGAAAATTCCTAGACGTGCAAAGTTTGATTCCAAGTGCAAATTACAGAATTGTAGAGTGGGAAGGGACACAAAGGGTCATTCAGTCTAACGCCCCTGCAATGCAGGAAGAACTTACAATATTAAACCAGACACTGCCCACGATCAAAATGTGCTACATTTGAAGGTCTTTGATAATAGGCTTCATTTCTGTTTCCTGCTGGTCTTCAGAACCATGATTTTTGTCTCAGGATGGCCTAATATATTACCCAGTGGCACATCTTTCTTTCAGAAGAGTCCAGGATTTATAGTTGCTACTTTGAGTAGAACATTCACTCACTTCATGCTAGACATTTAGGATTAATGTTTTGCACACTCTGAATTACAAAATGAAAGTAACCCTACTCTAACTAAATGTGAAATGCAAAAATAATTCTGTAACATTAAAGGAAATTTCCATAACTTCTACTGGTTTGGAATCATGTATTTTCTTTTGTTGTCCATGAGGAGTATTAAGAAGATATTCAAAGCACTAAATTTCACACTAATCCCTGAAATTCTGCTGAAACCTCCTTCCCTGCAGAGTCTGAAGTCTCCCCAGACACTCCCTGCATGCAGTCAAATTTCCTTGTGCATTCGTGAGGCTAAAGGCCTGTCTGACTTAAAAACAAATGAAATATGAAACACTCAGGATGCCAAATTCTTTGCAAGATCTCCTGTTCAACACTTTTGTGCTGCAATCATGGGCAGGCATAATAGATATCTGCACGTATATCTTTTAATCACCAACTCAGTCAAAGTTTTACATTCCTCTAAATTGCATGTGTCTGCATGTATGAATTGCCCAGCTCTCATTATGACTGCTTGCCTCTATAATTAATATTTCCATCAGTTATATTTCTCATTAAGTGCAACATCAAGTTTATAATTGTGAAGCAAAGCAGAGCTTGACTGACCTCCAGGCATATGGCTGTATCAAAACGTGGCTTTTAATTGAGTTCCATGCAGACGTATGGCCAGGGATAAGACTTGGTCTTAAAGGCTTGTTAAAGTCATCCTTACCTCTTGTTGGTTTTGCCTGGAAGTTAAGTGCATTCTCATTGATCCTGCTCAGTATTGACTGCCTGTACATAATGCTTCTGAATGAAAGTTCAAATCAACATAGAAAACACAGTTCACTTAACAAGCCCTATTGGCAATTGGGGGGTGAACTTTCAGCGGGAAGGATATGCATCCTTTCTGGTTAGAATTGAAAGGCAGAATGCCACCCACTGTTGTATAATTAAAGGTCTTTTACCTCTGGCTCCCCCTCCTTTGGATGGTGATCCTGTGGCCAGCAATTTGTATTTTCTGCTTTTGTATAGCACCTAATGCATTATACACAAGTGATGCTCGTGGTGATGAAGGCTTAGTAAAAGATATAAGAAGAAGAAGAAGAAGAGTTTGGATTTGTTATCCCGCTTTATCACTACCCGAAGGAGTCTCAAAGTGGCTAACATCCTCCTTTCCCTTCCTCCCCCACAACAAACACTCTGTGAGGTGAGTGAGGCTGAGAGACTTCAAAGAAGTGTGACTAGCCCAAGGTCACCCAGCAGCTACATGTGGAGGAGCGGGGAATCGAACGCCGTTCACCAGATTATGAGTCCGCCACTCTTAACCACTACACCACACTGGCTCATACAGTGCAGTATTCTTCAACCTGATGCCTTCCAGGTGTTAAGAACGTAAGAAGAACCTGCTGGTTCAGGTCAATGGTTCACCTAGTCCAGCATTCTGTTCTCACAGTGGCCAAACTGATACGTGAGGGAAACTTGAAAGCAGGACTTTCTGACAGTAAGAGCTGTTCGGCAGTAGAACAGACTCCCTTGGAAGGTTGTGGACTCTCCTTCCTTAGACGTTTTAAGCAGAGTGTGGCAATCACACAGGGTCCCCGGACGTTTAACGGTGTATTGATCCCTGTGTCATCACTGTGCTTGCTTCCCCGCTGCCACCAACCCATTACTCTCGGGTAAAACTCTGAGTCCAGCTGTTAAAAGTGAACCAAATAAACAAATTTATTTTGTAAACATTAACAAGTTTATGGTCACTCAGATAATATTCCTGTCAGTATCTTAACTTTAGTTTCTTTAGCGGCCTATACCTTCCTAATACCTTCTGACTGGTTACCTCAACCGTTTGACTGACTCCTCTTAACAAATTCTCTCACTCTCTCACATCAGACTAGCCCAACCCACAGACTTATCCTCTGTCTCTCTTCTAACTCCAGACTGTCTTTTCAACAACTCTAACTCCTAACTCCTCCCCTTGGGTTCCCATTGGTTAGTCATTTTACAATTAGTTAAGCCTTTCCTTATGAACCCAGTTTGATGTCACACACCTAGGAGGGCAAACTCCACTCAGAGGTTGGGTGGCCATTTGTCATGGATGCCTTAGTTGAGATTCCTGCATTGCAGGGGGTTCGATGACCCTTGGGGATGACTTTTTCCTCCATCTGTAGTTTCAACAAAACCTTGGTTTAACTTAAAAATGTCAGCCTTTTGGCCTATAATTCAAAATCTCAGGTTAGTGTTACATGGCCTGAACCAGCTGCCAGCACATTCTTATGTTCTTGATGTGAATAATTTGTGAAGCGGCTGAATTCTTTCAGTTAATCATGTGTTCTTTGAAGTACTTTCTCTTGTCTCTGCTGAATCTACCACTAATTAATTCCATTGAGTGACTCTATCCTAGTATTAGGCAAGTAGAAGTCATTGTCGTCCACATTCTCCACATTCTTTGTATTTTAACAAGCTTCTTATCATGTCTCTTCTTAATCATTTCTCTTCTGAATTACAAAGCCCCGTACTGCACATTCTGCAAAGTTATCATGTGCAGACATGTTTCTAACGCTCTCCACAACACTTGAGTTTCCCTTAGAGGTTTCTCTCCCATTTCACTCATTTTCAGGCCAGTTCACAGCACAGTGGAGATTGCTGTCCCTGTATTCCTGCAAGCCCTTCACTTGTGTTCTATGTTGTTCACTTAATTTTTTAATACCAAACATGAATGCCCATGGTAGACTGCCAGTTTCCATTGTCTTCTTTATTATTTTACAGCCACTACATTAAATAAACTTGCGTTTCGGAGCAAACCTGAGGGGGAATGTGCATTGTCATATATCCTTCATGCTTTCGTTATTCAGTTAAAGAAGGAGTAGCCAACACAGTGACCTCCAGATATTTTTGGACCACAGCTCCCATCATTCTTGAGCAATGGTCATCCTGGCTGATGTTGATGAGAACTGTAATTCACAACATTTGCAGGACATCCTATTAGTGGGGTAGGAGAGCTGGATATTTATTTATTTTTACATCCGGCAACCAATGTGCCTCTTTGGTTTCAGATAGTACATGGGTAAAATAAAAAAGGTAAAGGACCCCTGGCAGTTAAGTCCAGCTGCGGACGACTCTGGGGTTGCAGCACGCATCTCACTTTACAGGCCAAGGGAGCCGGCGTTTGTCCACAGACAGTTTTTCCAGGTCATGTGGCCAGCATGACTAAACTGCTTCTGGTGCAATGGAACACTGAAACCAGAGCAGCACACTGAAATGCCATTTACCTTCCCGGTGGAGTGGTAACTATTTATCTACTTGCACTTTTTTTGGCTCGCTTTCGAACTGCTAGTTTGGAAGGAGCTGGGATCGAGCAATGGGAGCTCACCCCGTCGTGGAGATTCGAACCGCCAACCTTCTGATCAGCAAGTCCAAGAGGCTCAGAGGTTTAGACCACAGTGCCACCCGTGTCCCAGTACATGGGTAGACAAAGCTAAAAAGCCCAGGGCACAAATTTTCACAGCCCTCTAGCAGCTATAGTGGCTCATTTACAAGAAGTAATGTGTTAAGTGTAAACTTGCAATTCTGACCAAAGTTAAACCTCAATTCTGACCAAACTAAGACCCCTAGAGCACAATAAACAACAGGTGCTGGGGACCAATGAGAGTGATGTCACCCTCAATGCCCTGCTCATGTGATTCTCAGAAGCATCTGGTTTGCCACAGCTGGAAACAAAATACTTGACCAAGACAGTAGGAGAAGCCTTCCTTTCCTATCATGAATTCTTATTCAGATGAGGCCATGTATCTGCAATGACCCCACAAAGACAGCTCTAAAACACAGCTGCCAATGCTGGCAGGACAAAATCCTCATTGAGATTGAAAATATTGCTCCTGATGTAAACATAGCCCCATATTGCTAGCCAAGGGAGTAACTCAATTGAAATCGACCTTGAGTGTCTGCCAAGGCAATGCACAAGTCAGTTCACTGGGGCTGTCCACAATGGCCGATGCTGACTAATGATTTATCCCCCAAAACACACACACACACACACACACACACCACAATGACTGAAAGAGTCTCCTCTCTGTCTGGCACAAATTTGGCTTTCGCAAGACCACATTTTGTTCCTGTGATGCATTGAGATCTTTAACAATGAGATCACATTGTATTCCTTCTGAGTATTATCATATTGCAAATGGGAATGGGTCAAAAAATGCTCTCCCTCCCTTAATTTTTACCTGTGCACAATGCGGGTGTGTGTGAGAGAGATTAACTCTACTGAAAGTGAGAGTAACTATTGCACTTCTAATGCCCTTGGACATCCATACATGAACATAATGTTTGAGCAATAATAATAATAATAATAATAATAATAATAATATATGTCATGCATCTGATTGGGTTGCCCCAGCCACTCTGGGTGGCTTCCAACAAATTAAACACAGTAAAACATCAAACATTAAGAACTCCCCTATACAGGACTCTTTTCAGGTGTCTTCTAAAAGTCAGATACAGTGGTACCTCGGGTTACAGACCCTTCAGGTTACAGATGCTTCAGGTTACAGACTCCAGAAATAATACCTCGGGTTAAGAACTTTGCTGCAGGATGGGAACAGAAATTGTGTGGGGCGGCACAGTGGCAGTGGGAGGCCCCATTAGCTAAAGTGGTACCTCAGGTTAAGAACAGTTTCAGGTTAAGAACGGACCTCCAGAACGAATTAAGTTCTTAACCCGATGTACCACTGTAGTTGTTTCTTTCCTTGACTGAGAAAACTCTCTGCCTGGTTTCCTGTAGCTTCACGTCTTGCATTGAGAGAACTACCAGCAGACCCTCAGAGCTGGATCTCAGTGTCTGCACTGAATGATGCAGGTGGAGACTCTCCTTCAGGTACATAGGGCCAAGGCCATTTGGGGCTTTAAAGGTCAACACCATTGAATTGTGCTTGGAAACATACTGGGAGCCAAAGCAAGTCTTTCAAGACCAGTGTTATATGGTCCCAGCAGCCACTCGCAGTCACTAGTCTAGCTGTAGCATTTTGGATTAGTTGTAGTCTCCGAGTCACTTTCAAAAATAGGCCCACGTAGGGTGCATTGTCACTTAGACAGCATTGCAATCAATGGGGGTGCAAGTCAGGGGGTTACCCAACTGTTTGCATTTAATTCCATGGGGATTCAGGTGCAACTAACTCAGGATGAAATTGTATATACACTCACCTGGAAGGAAGTCCCACCGAACCTCACGGGATATGACTTTTGCATGACTGGAATGTAGCCGAATGTACAGAGATCTGAGTCACATCTATGTCATCACCCATTTTAGTCTCTGGCCACGTTCTCCAATTGGCATGTGGCTCCCAGAAGGTTGCCCACAAGGAAATGCATCCATTGGACTGAGAATGGTTCCCAACTCTTGGTATACCCAGACCTTCTTGTTCCGACACAGCCTGAATTAATCCTGACCCCAAGGTCCCCATAATTTAAAATAATATCTACAGAGCGGTGGAAATGCCGGCTCCTAAGTATTTGCAGTAAAAAGCATTAAGCAAAAGAAAAAGGCAAAAGCCAGCATAAATAAAAACAGTGGAGCCAGCATAAGAAGTACATAACTCAGTTAAAATCAAATACCATTAAATGTCTAGGCAAAGCAACGGCGACACATTTTACCTGGCTCCTAATAAATATCAATAAAGCTGCGTCTTCTGGCTCTTAATAGCAGCTGAAGTCACATGACCTGGAAATGGCCAAATGCAAAGTGATCAGAGCTCCTGCACCCTTGGAGAACTGAGCAGGGGAGCTAACCTGGGCCCCAGGTTATGAGTGCCCAGTGTATATGATGTCATAATGTCCCGGGCCTCAGAACCTGACTTCCAGTGGCACCTCGGAGGTCTCAAGAGGCCTTGGACATGATTTCCAGTGCTTCTTGAGGCACCAGAAGTTGCGTTGGGGGGGCCCTGTGGTGTGGGTGCTGGGCACCCACAAAAATTTTTGTGGGTTCTCAGGCACCCAGAGCCCCCTAGAGTCGGCACCCCTGGAACTGAGAATTAGCTTAATGGTAGAATGGATAGGTTTGATCTTCTTGCAGTCCATGGGACTCTCTTGAGTCTCCTCCAGCACCAGAATTCAAAAGCATCAATTCTTTGGCGATCAGCCTTCTTTATGGTCCAGCTCTCACTTCCATACATAACTACTGGGAAAACCATAGCTTTAACTATACGCACCTTTGTTGGCAAGGTGATGTCTCTGCTTTTTAAGATGCTGTCTAGGTTTGTCATTGCTTTTCTCCCAAGAAGCAGGTGTCTTTTAATTTCATGGCTGCTGTCACCATCTGCAGTGATCATGGAGCCCAAGAAAGCAAAATCTCTCACTGCCTCCATTTCTTCCCCTTCTATTTGCCAGGAGGCGATGGGACCAGTGGTCATGATCTTCTCTAGAAGATCAAACCTATCCATTCTTAAGGAAATCAGCCCTGAGTGCTCACTGGAAGGACAGATCCTGAAGCTGAGGCTCCAATATTTTGGCCACCTCATGAGAAGAGAAGACTCCCTGGAAAAGACCCTGATGTTGGGAAAGATGGAGGGCACAAGGAGAAGGGAACAACAGAGGATAACAGAACAACCTATTTGTCTACTTGCACTTTGACGTGATTTCAAACTGCTAGGTTGGCAGGAGCAGGGACCGAGCAATGGGAGCTCACCACATCACGGGGATTCGAACCGCCGACCTTCTGATCGGCAAGTCCTAGGCTCAGTGGTTTAACCCACAGCGCCACCCGCGTGTTCCAAAGTTACCACTTAATTTCCTTTGTATCCCCCACAGGCCAACAAAGCGAAAGAGAGCAGTTCACCCAGATGGACCTGTCCCTTGTACTGTCCATTCCATTTCAGGCTTTGCACAGTGTCTTGTCTTTCTGGGTGGGTGTATTTGTTTAAGTGATTGGTGGCTAAATTAAATTCTGTTTGCAGGGCTAAGTTATCCCTTTCATCAGCTCGACCTACACATGCTGTGCTGATGAGCTAGATAAGGTTGCCACTGTCTTCACTTCATTTATTAGAGAGATAGCACCAACAGGGTGTAAGGGGGGACAAGGAGAGAGAAAGAGGTCTATTTATGTTTTCTTCCAAGCTGTTTAGCCTATCTTACGCCGAAAGCTGTTGGGTCAACAATCACAGGCCTTTCAAAATGTGAAACATTGCAAAATTCACACAGGGTTCGTGTTCCTTTGGAGAACTGAGACTGCCATAGCTTTTAAACCTTCAGTCTACATGGAGGGCATCCAGATTAAGTTTACAGCATGGTCATCTGATGGCTTGTCTCCCACAGCAGTGCAGTCAACCTTCAGCCAGCCGGCTCAAGATGGATCCCAGTCTTCCTTCTCCCTTCTTCTTCCCACAACACCCTGCAAAAAAATCTCTTTTCCTGTCATCTCACACCCAGTTACCCGCACGGATCACGTTCACAACCCGAGCGTCCACTGTACAGTGGTACATCGGGTTAAGTGCCAGAGGTCCGTTCTTAACCTGAAACTGTTCGTAACCTGAAGCACCACTTTAGCCAATGGGGCCTCCTGCTGCCGCTGCACCGCCGGAGCATGATTTCTGTTCTCATCCTGAAGCAAAGTTCTTAACCTGAGGTACTATTTCTGGGTTAGAGGAGTCTGTAACCTGAAGCGTATGTAACCCGAGGTACCACTGTACTTGTAAATCACTTTGGGACTTTGTTGTTGTTGTTGTTGTTTAGTCGTTTAGTCGTGTCCGACTCTTCGTGACCCCATGGACCAGAGCACGCCAGGCACCTCTGTCCTCCATTACCTCCCGCAGTTTGGTCAAACTCATGCTGGTAACCTCAAAAACACTATCCAACCATCTCGTCCTCTGTCACCCCCTTCTCCTTGTGCCCTCCATCTTTCCCAGCATCAGTGTCTTCTCCAGGGAGTCTTCTCTTCTCATGAGGTGGCCAAAGTACTGGAGCCTCAGCTTCACGATCTTTGGGACTTTGTTTTACCAATTTAATAAATTTAAACCTAAAGTAAAGCATTCTGCATTCTGTTGAACTGATACAGATAGACAGACATAAAATTATGCATTGTTTAGAATTTAAACAGGCAACACTATCAATTGAATTTCAGCTAGGACGAAGAGAATCAAACACAGATAACTCCAAGCCACAATTAATTATGCACCTGTTAAAAAATATTAATTGTTCAATTATATATGTATGAAAAGGTTGAGGATTACAGACTGGCAATTACGGTGGATGGATGAATATAAAGCTATCTATTGTTTAGTTTTTCAGCAAGTAATAACATCAACGTAATTTCAAACGCAACGAGCAAACACAAATAACGCAAGCTGTTAATTGCTTGGCACGGTTAGTTACTGTTGCTAGACCAGTTACACTTGCTTCCATAGCTCCTAGAGCCTGCAGTTGCTGGCTTCTGTTGCTGACGTTCAGTCTTCCCAGTGGAAGGGGATCATTCCCTCCTCCTCCACCTCCCTCCCTCTCCACACTCGACTCTGCTTCTCCATTGCATCCACTCACCTTTCTGCTTAGCTGCTTGCCTCCATGCCTTGTCCTTGTCCATTGCTCCTCTCTCCTCCCCCTGCTGTCCCCAGCTAGATCCCACCCCCGTCCTCACATAATGGAACATCTCTCCCCTTTTGTAGGAAAAGGCTTTTACATCAGGACAGAGAAAAACACAGCAGGGACCTCAGAAAAGGTAAGGCAAAAGAAAAGTTTATCCCCCTTGACTCTCCTCCCTTGAAAAAGTTGCAGCAATTTTTTTTGGCTTGATCAGAATACAGTGGTACCTCGGGTTACATACGTGTCAGGTTACATATGCTTCAGGTTACAGACTCCGCTAACCCAGAAATAGTACCTCGGGTTAAGAACTTTGCTTCAGGAAGAGAACAGAAATCGTGCTCTGGCAGCGTGGTGGCAGCAGGAGGCCCCATTAGCTAAAGTGGTGCTTCAGGTTCAGAACAGTTTCAGGTTAAGAACAGACCTCCGGAACGAATTAAGTACTTAACCTGAGGTACCATTGTAATTACTTTGCAGTGCCTCTGTTTTAAAGAAGCTTGTGGTTGTTGCCATTTTGCACATTTGTCAAGGAAACAGTGGTGTGCTGGTTAAGAGTGTTGGACTAGGACCTGGGAGACCAGGGTTCAAATCCTTCTGAAGGATGATTTGGGGCCAACCTCTCAGCCTAACCTACCTCACAGGGTTGTTGTGAATAAAAGGTATTGGGGGAAGGAACCATGCCCACCACCTAGAACTCCTTGGAGGAAAGGTGGAATGTAAATGAAATAATAACCACAACAAATGTTGATGATACCTCATGATTACACCTTTTTAACTCAGAGAGTCCATACAAGCTAAAATCCAGTATACAATTTAAAGCATTGGTAGGCAAACTAAGGCCCGGGGGCTGGATACGGCCCAATCGCCTTCTAAATCCGGACCGCAGACGGTCTGGTGAATCAGTGTGTTTTTACACGAGAAGAATGTGTCCTTTTATTTAAAATGCATCTCTGGGTTATTTGTGGGGCATAGAAATTTGTTCATTTTTATTTTTTTCAAAATATAGTCCAGCCCCACACAAGGTCTGAGGGACAGTGGACCGGCCCCCTGCTGAAAAAGTTTGCTGACTCCTGATTAAAGGCTAATGACCAAGATTTCCAATAGGCTTTTCAGAGCCCAGTTCATTGTATGTTTACAGTTCCCTCTGCCCTACTCACAAATGAGGATATACATTTGCATAAATTTGTGTAATATGCAAATTTCCAACCTCTTTTTACAGCGCTGGGGTGAGAAGAGAATCTGCAGCAGAAATTAACTATTCCCAGCTCTTGGAGAATCAAAGGAAACCTCCACTCATCCTTCCAGAGGAGCAATTATTATATAATTGCTAAATGATACCATAATTTAGCAGCTAGGGAGAACTGTGGTCTCTGGAGACACCATTCCAACAACGTTTTCTGTTGGCATTACATCCAGATCACATGTTTCATTCAAACAGGTTTCTCCTTTGCAGTATCTCTCTGTCTTGTTTTCAGTTTATGCTACTTTCGAAAGAGATAAATTGTGATGGTGTTTTTTCAATCCCATGTCTGAACATTGATGCCAAGCTGGCTTGTATTATGCATATTCATTCTTTACCATTTCCTGAGGAAGAATTAAAAATACTATGCATATATCCCCAGTTTGGGAGAAACTACATCCCTCATGCGGAAAGACCAGGAACTATATTCCCCGCCTTTGCCAGTTGGTGTTTGACACCTGCACATCTTTTAAAGATTATGTTTAAAGGATGTGCTATGAGGCTAGGTAGATAGATGACTATTACATGTGTGAAAATGAAAGATAACCTCCATATTCAGAGACATTAGCTGCATTCGAACAGTTTTCCACTTTCCTGATGTTTGCTTATTGGATAAATTTTGCATTTTATGTACATTTCGTATGATGTAAAGGCCACTTCTAGAAACCTGGCAGAATCTAGTGGAAGTTTAGTGCTCATTTCTGTGTTTTTTTGCTTCAAGAAAAAATCCATTCACTACTCCATTAACCCAGAAAGTCAATGGATGCCGTATGCTGGCATACAGAGCCCCTGTGGTGTAGTGGTTAGAGTGTTGGACTAGAACCTTGGAGATGAGGGTTCAATGCCCCACTCAGCCATGAAGCTCAACATGTGATTTTGGGTCCTGAGCATATTCAATCTGCACTGGGCTGCTTTTTTTTTAAAAAAAAAAATAAGAGTTGTTTCTTTGCACTCTCACACATTGCAAAAATGATTTTGCGTGACTAGGTGGCGACAGCCCCAGCCCCCAGGGATCATAAGGAAGGAATAAAGACTCTGACAACATTATACAGTGATACCTCGGGTTAAGAACTTAATTCGTTCTGGAGGTCCGTTCTTAACCTGTTATTAACCTGAAACTGTTATTAACCTGAGGTTCTACTTTAGCCAAAGGGGCCTCCTGCTGCTGCTGCACTGCCGCCGCGTGATTTCTGTTCTCATCCTGAAGCAAAGTTCTTAACCCGAGGTACTATTTCTGGGTTAGCAGAATCTGTAATCTGAAGCGTCTGTAACCTGAAGCATCTGTAATCCAAGGTACCACTGTATGGAATTAAAATTAGGCCACAACTTTATTAAACTTCTGAATGTAGGAAGACCTTGGCTTAGGCCTTGGGCGTGTATCCCTCCCAGCCCCCCAGCCAGGGGGAACTGGAATGATATGGGTAAATGGGATATGGGGGTCCTCTGCGAGACATAAGTGTAGCAGGCAGCCCACTCCATATTCCTGCAAGCAGGGTAGTTCACTGACGACCTTTCAGTGTATGGCCAGTGACACCCATATATATAACCACTTTAAGAGGGGGACCCTGGAATTGCCGTTGCAGAGGAGTGAATCACCACTTCTCTCTCTCTCTCTCTCTCTCTCTCTCTCTCTCTCTCTCTCTCTCACACACACACACACACACACACACACACACACACAGGAAAGAAAAGACTAAAGGATTCCATCCAAGGCCATAACCATCAAAGTAGTGACAAATTGCTACGGGGAAGACAAAACCTCTCAATGCAGGAAATTTCCCCCCCAGTCCTTCAACAGCAACCAGTCAAAGACCGCAGCAGCACCCGCTAAACAGGAAAGAAAAAGTTAACCTGCAAACAAGAAACATTAAACGAAGGGAGGGTAGGGAGGGTGAATCTCCAGAGTCGACTGCCTGGCTATTGTCGGATCCACTCCCTATATGTAAATGGGGCTGGCCCCACCTCCCAGCAAGAAACTTGATTATGGAGGCTGGGCGTGAACCTCCAAAAATTTACACTGAGAGGCAAGCCAGCCCGTTTGCCAGTAAGCTCCCTGGAAACTGTAGAACCACGCGCGATCCCACAAACGGCACCCACAATGTAAAGTGTGAGTGCTCATTTTTGTACTTCTGCAAACCTCAGGGTCCTTTGCATTTTATCAATACCCCCCATGCCACCATCATTTCTCAATAGGTCCCTGATAGGACCCTGAAATATACTCGGAGTCGAGAGTGGATTTCATGCTCTTTATTCAGCTCATAGTGGTGAGGAGGAATGGAAGTTCCCCCAGAATGTCTGCTTTATATACATTATTTACACAATGGGCCCCACGTGATTGGCAAATTCTGGGATTCACCTGTAGGCCAATCGGGTTGCAGATTCATTTCCACCTGGAGCTGGATTGGGTGGCTCCTGTGGACCAATCAGACTGCTGCATTCCGGACCCTATTGTTCTAGGACCAATCAGACTGCTGCATTCTGAACCCTATTGTTCTAGGACCAATCAGACTGCTGCATTCTGAATCCTATTG
>JAXCMG010000020.1:28776568-28829903 GCA_034642415.1 Podarcis siculus | reverse complement strand
CCTATTGTTCTAGGACCAATCAGACTGCTGCATTCTGAATCCTATTGTTCTAGGACCAATCAGACTGCTGCCTTTTGGATCCTATTCAACTCAGTACATAACAGACCCCAACCTGTTGAACGGCAGTCATTGTTCCTTACTATGTGATGGGTATGTAGAACCAGGGTGGTGGGAAATTAGGGATGCAAATTGCTTTGCTTTGACTGCAAACTTCCATGGGTGGGAAGAACAATATAATTATACAGCGCCAACTGGTACTTTTGCATTGTCAACTCTAAAAGCAGTTAAAAACCACCAGGGAAAACAAACCCTTAAACAAACAGCCCCATCTGTCTGCTTAGCCAATTTATATGTATATTTCCTACTGCTTGGCAAATAAATAATAATTTAGAAAAGGCATCAGAGCATGTTTCCCTGCAGGACTATAAGTCAGAAGGCTAAAGAATGCTTTTAAGTGCCCACTGTAGTTACATAAAAGAACCAGCAATACGAAACACACACACACCTCCCCCAACTAGGCTGCTGGTTCAGACCAAAGGCCTGTCTTGTGCAGCCTATGAGCCAACCCACAGCAGCCAAACAATTTACTCTGTAAAGCTCAGAAGATGGGCATGAGTGAAATAGCCCTATTCTCCTGTAGTTTCCATGCAGCAATGGGTGATTCCATCAGTTTCAGCTTGTCTCATTTTCTCATTTCCACTCCACCCCCTGCCCCCAGGCTTAAGCTCATCACATGTTTTGAAATAATTTTTCCCTAATATAATGCATTTTTATATGTTATTTTTAGTAACGTTCATTTTTTTTTGTACATGGCTGGCGAACTGCACTGCAAAATTAGGAGAAATGCTAACTTCTTTTTTAAATGTATCTTTTATTAAAGATTTCTTGGTTTACAAAAGTATGCGCAATGTCTCTTTTTTCAAGTTACATTGTCTACAGGTCAGTTTCATTTGTTGAGACTTTAGTGTTACATTAGAAAGAGGGGGAGGGCAATGGTGAGTGGGGGTGGGGTCGGGTGGCAAAGTTTCTATTTTACTTAGTATATGTGTGGGGTTTTGTGTCAGCGTCGCTCGTGCAGGTTCTCTTTGCTATTCGCTTGTGTTCCTTTGGTGGTAAGAGAAGTTGGGGTTGGCCTAGGGTGTGGATACTTGTCTGTGATTGGCTGAACTTTGTTTTCATGTGTGAGTGGGGTGGGTGTTTGTGAATCAGGATAGCCATATTGATTTGTATGTTGTTGGTGGATTCTTGTCGTTGTTGGGCTGTGTATGTGATAAAGGGGAGTGATACCAGGGTGAAGACATTGAGAAATGCAATCTTCAAAGGATGGCCATGCTTAGGTTCATGTTTTAGAGAGTACAGTTTAGGAAAGCTCACTTTTAAATGCAAAAGGAACTTTCTTTCGCATCCATATTTCCAAGTGACCAGTTTTTAGGAGGACACTAACTCTGTCTCTGGGACGCGGGTGGTGCTGTGGGTTAAACCACAGAGCCTAGGGCTTGCCGATCAGAAGGTTGGTGGTTCGAATCCCCACAACAGGGTGAGCTCCCATTGCTCGGTCCCTGCTCCTGCCAACCTAGCAGTTTGAAAGCATGTCAAAATGCAAGTAGATAAATAGGTACTGCTCCAGCGGGAAGGTAAACGGTGTATCCGTGCGCTGCTCTGGTTCACCAGAAGCGGCTTAGTCATGCTGGCCACATGACCCGGAAGCTGTACGCCGGCTCCCTTGGCCAATAAAGCGAGATGAGCGCCGCAACCCCAGAGTCGGCCATGACTGGACCTAATGGTCAGGGGTCCCTTTACCTAACTCTGTCTCTGCAGGAAGAATGCAGCCATCGTAAGTAGCAGTTATTCCACCAATCCCTTTCTGGATTTAGCTCTGAAAAATTAAATCTGATTTCACTGAACCCTTGCTTTCCTGTCTAAACCATTCATCTACAAGCAGCACTGTGATATTTCATGCTAATCCAAAATCTTCCTCATTTTCAAAATTTCAGCAGAAAGCCTGTGTTGAAAAAAAGAAATGGTTTCATTGTAGCCTACTCATCCCAATTATTTTTCCTGTGTAGGTATTAGACTCCAATGTGCTTTTTGAATGGCACATTTTTTAAAAGTACATTTCTATAGGCAAAGATTTGCAGAATGGGACAGAATTTACCCAGCTGAATCCTTGAGAAAGCTATCAAGTTCTTATTTTCTGTGACCAGCTCAGCAACAACTGTCTATACCAAACTTCTTTTTTTCCTCTATGGTCATCACAATGTTCTATGAAATCCAGCCAAAGTACTTTCCTGCTGAGATAAATGGTTAGAAAAGTAATAAAGGAGTAAAGCTTTTGCACTTTGTGAATAATAATATCCCACAATTATGGGCTTTTGGGCAGATCTTCAGGTTCATATTTGGCCTGTTGAGACCTACAGTTCTTCCACTCTTATCCCCTTAATTAGTTTCCAGAATGAATTATCAGGAGAACCTGTGGACACTCCATCATACGAGAATATAAGAAACTGTCTGCCATGACACCAAATCAAATTAAGAGGGTTTTTGTTTTGTCCAAACAGCTCGTGCCTACTGTAACTGGCAGCAGCTAATCAGCCTCACACAGAAACATTTCCCAGCTTATTTCATTATTTTTAATTAAAAAGCTCAGGTGCCAAACCCAGACGCTTCATACAGACAAAACACTGGTTGTCCACTGAGCCATGACTGTTTCAAACTAGGAGGGAAAACAAACAATTCAAGAGATACGTTACAGAGTTTTCTTAGGTGGCGGACCAGTTTTTACATGCATTTGCATTGTCATTACTGGAAGACTGTCTACAGCAATGAATTGCATGTGATAACTGTCATGGACTGGCTAGAGGCAGAGGAGTGGTGGATGGATGGCACCAACTGGGAAACCCCCAAGGAATGATGGTCCAGAATCCAGAGATTGGTGGTAGGGTGACAATCAGTGGTTAGAGGGAGAAGTGGGAGAAGACTGGGAGTAGGAGATGTTGGAAGCCCAGATGTTGGAGGCCCAGAACATTGTCAGGAGCACAGCCTACACTTGAGTAGGACCCTGGCAGAGACACATGCCCGATTGGCATGTTCTCTCCCTCCTGGTCGTTCGTTCAGGAGCTTCCAAAGCTTTCTTCTGCCTGAACATCACAGCGACCGATGCTAACAGACACTGGCACACTTAAGGATCTGCAGAGTTTGTGCAACTTGCGTAACAGACCTCAGCAACTCAGCATTTTGGCTAATCTACTTTATTTACATATAAACACACACGGAGCATTGCAACATGGCTCCCTCTCTCTCTAGCATCAGACAGCAAAGAGACAAAAGGACAAAGGACAATAGTCCCACTTCACGGAACTCAGTAACACAAAATCCTGTTTCCGTCACTTCCCACTCTGTGGAGTCAAAACATATACCGTCATGTGAAAGACAACAATCCCATGACTGCAATCATGGAGCAGGAATTCTAACAGTTTCCACATGTATTTGCATTGTCATTATTGGAAGACTGTCTACAGCAATGAATTGCACGTGATAACTGTCATGGACTGGCTAAAGGCAGAGGAGTGGTGGATGGCACCAACTGGGAAACCCCCAAGGAATGAAGGCCCAGAACCCGGAGATTTGTGGTAGGGTGACAATGAGTGGTTAGAGGGAGAAGTGGGAGAAGATTGGGAGAAGGAGATGTTGGAAGCTGAAGAGGTAACAGGTTTTAGTGAGCAGGGGGAATCTGTGACAGAGAGAAGTCCAGAACCAGAAGTGGAAGCTGAAGCAGGAGAGGATGGAGGCCAAGAGGCACAGATGAGTCAGGTTGGTGAAGAAGCCAGGGTTTCTCACACCCTTACTGTGACCAGCTCCCTCCCCCACTCCTCCAGTCTCCCAGAACCAGAAAATAAGAGGAAGGAACGGAGACAGGCTTGCCCGCAGAGTCTCAGATTGCTTGGGAAGGACCCAGGGGAGGATGAAGCTTAGGCAGCTGACTCAGAAATGTAGAGAATGGACCTTAAGATCGGAGAAAGGAGAGAAACCTAAATTGACAGATCTATCCATCCCTAGACAACATATCTGGAACATTTGTATTGCGCTGCAATGTGTTTGAGTGGAGCTGGTTCACACATTCAGCTGCCAATCAAGGGTACAATAATGAAGTGTAGATAAACTGAGTGACGTGCACGCATGAGTTAAATGGCCCAGTCTGCATCCTCTAAAATCTGGAAGTACAACACCAGTGCGAGTGTGAAGAAGACTCAAGGGCTGCTATTACTGATACCACTTCTGACACCATGAAGGTGAAAACAGCATAGCAGTAGTCTTGCCTATGACACTGCATGGTTAGTTGCAAAGATAGATGTTAAAATGGTCCTCCGATTTTGCATGACCATAGATTTAAGTGATGTGTTTTACTCATAACAAAATAGAGGCATTTCCATAAGATAAAAAAGTGGATGTGCTTTTTTAAAAGTCTTGAAGGCCATAGCTCAGTGATAGAGTATCTGCTTTGCGTGGAGAAGGTCTCAGATTCAATCCCAAGTATCTACAGGTAGGCCAGGGACAGTCCTTTGTCTGAAACCCTAGAGAGTCACTCCCAGTCAGTGCAAATAATACTGAGCTGGTTAGCTGTCTGATTCAGCATATCGGAAGCCTTTTTCTATGTTCAGTTGAATACAGAAGGTCTCAGATTCAGTCCCCAGAATTTCCAGGCAGGGCTGAGAGAGACCCTTGTCTGAAACCCTGGAGAGCTGCAAGCCACTGACTGTAGACAACACTGAGATAGATGGACCAATGGTCTGATTCAGTGGATTGGAAGCTGCCTTGGAGTCATTCCTGTGCATCGGTATTTTTGCATGGCTTATTAAGGTGGCCCATGCTGGCAGAAGCAGAAAAGTCATGGGGAGAAAACAGTGGGGAGGTCATGTCTAATGACAAAGTGGTGAGCTCAAGGTTTCCTGGTCTGATTGAAAGTGTGAGGCTGAAGCAGTGGGAAATCTGCAGCAAGCTGTCCTGACTGCTTTTCTTTTAAGGTAACCACCAGGGGAGGACCGTGGTGCCAGATGAGATTTAGATGTTGGGTCCTACTTGATTAACAATGTGTGCATATGCTCTGGTGCTGAGCTATGACCCCCCCCCCCGCACTCAAATACCGGATGTCAGGGAACTGCCATCGGCTCAGAGGCGAGATAGAGGGGCAGGTGTGTTACAGGGAGCCTCCAAAAATCTTGCAAAGCAGTTCCTCTTCCGGCGAGGAGGGAAGCCCCACCTCCAGTGGGGAAGAGGTGCAAGGACCAGAGGATGCTAGTAAGAGCCTTAACACCGCACCTGAGCAAGCCGGAGAGGAGGGAGGCATGCCCTTGCCGTCGCCCATCATGCGCAGTAGTTTGAGGTGCAGGGAGGGGCGGAAAAGGCTGGGGTGATGAAACTTTTATGTTGGGGGAGGTACAAAAACAGACCACTCACGGATTCTGCTAGCGATTGAGCCAGACATGAACATGTGACGCTCTTCACTGTAAATAGTTCGCACCAAAATAAAGCCTGTAAAAGACAGGTTGGAATCCTGCCTGGTTACTCTCGAGCAACCGCAACAGCATCTGACACCACCCACTCACCTGGGCCCCATAGCTCTTTAAGTGCTTTTAGTTAAACAATAAGGTTGAGTTACTAATTCTTCACTCCTTATGATTACCAGCTCCTGGTCTCCACCTACTTCACCACGTGTCTGTTGCCACTACCATCGCCCTCCTGTCTGGGGCCCAAGGCCTGCAACAGGAAGCCTGCTGTACTCATCCTCCCTGCACAATTTATAGCAGGGATGTGGAACCTCTGTCCCTCCAGATGTTGATCGCCACAACTCCCATCATCTCTGAGCATTGGCCATGCTGGCTGACAATACCTTGGTCAGGTCACATCTAGAATACTGTGGCCAGCTTTGGGCATCACGATTTAGGAAACACATTGACAAGCTGGAGTGTGTTGCAGAGGAGGGCAACCAAAATGATGTAAGGCCTGGAAACCAAGCCTTATGAGGAATGGTTGAAGGATTTAGGTATGTTTAGTGTGGAGAAGAGAAGAGAAGAGAAGACTGAGAGGTGTTATGACAGGAATCTTCAAATATGTAATGGGCTGTCACACGGAAGATGGAACAAACTTGTTTTCTGCTGTTCCAGAGGACAGGACTTGAACCAATGGATTCAACAAGAAAGGAGATTCTAACGAAACACTAGGAAGACCTGCATGGCAGTAAGAGGTGTTTGAGAATGGAACAGACTCATTCCAAAGGTGGTAGGTGCTCCTTCACTGGATGCTTTTAAGCAGAGGTTGGATGGTCATCTGCCAGAGCTGCTCTAGTTGTGATTGTTCATTGCAGGGGGTTGGACCAGAAGACCTTAAGGCCCCTTCCAACTCTACAATGCTATGATTCTATGATGGGAGTTGGACTCTGAAGATCATCTGGAGGTCCACAGGTTCTCCATTCCTGACTGACAACATTTGAAGACAAACTTTTCTTCAGTTAAAAGCAGCCACGAGGTGGTGTTTAGGTCCCATGGTAGCATGAGAAACATTCTGAGCTCTTCACTGTGCTATGCTTAGGCTTAGATCTCCTGCATCATCCAACTGCTGTTAGCTAGGACTGAAGGTGATGGGGCAAGAAACAAGCACTATATAGGTTACTGATGTTCTCTCCTCATGTGTTCTCTCCTCCTCCTTCTAATTATTTCATACATCCCTTTTCCTCCAAGGAGCTCAAAGTTCTCCTCCCGCTTTTTCCTTACAACAACCCTGTGAGGTGGTTAGGGTGAGAGCCAAGAGCTTCATGGCTGAGTAGGGATCTGAACCATGGTTTCCCAGGTCCTAGCCCAACACCCCATACTGGCTCTTCTCTTCACCATTACTTTCTGTTGGTTTTTGGCCTCAGCTGAGCATGACCCATATAAAATACTCTGGAGAATGATCTCTGCTCTTGTCCTGGGTGTTCTTCTCTAGGACAAGAGTGAGCTATAACTTGGGTTTGTTCCTTCAAGACCTTTTCCCCTGAGGCTCTTTCTGTTCCAATCTGTAATGTTCTTGCTGCTGCCACGTTTTTTTTTACCCCTTTTGTTTCGTTTCCAGCATCTTGCTGAGATATAAGATCCTAACAGCAGCTCAGACACTGGCCAATAACGGCTACATGTCATCAAGTTGTGGATGAGTGTTTGTCAAAATGAAGAATATGCCTTCTCATTACCTTGCAGCTTGTGCTACAAGCCAGTCTTGGGTCCTGCCTGTGAAAGAACCAGGAGTTCTAGCAGCTGTTGCACTGTGTAGTGCTGCTGAGTTCCATCGCCATAGCAACAGCATCAGTACCATCTGCGGCATCCTCCTCCCCCTCTCCACTCATACTCCTCCTCCTCCGTAACATCATCAGTACCAGGAACAGCAGCAGCAGCCTGGGCAGAAGCCAGTGCCTGGTAGCACACTGACTGCAATTTCAACCAGCTGGCTTGGGAGACCCGCTCAGCCACCAGGACCAGTGATGAGCTGCAGCAACCGCTACTCTGTCATTTTCTGGAAGATGGACAGATAGAAAAGAAGGGAGGGAAAGAGAGTTGAGGACAGTACACTGCAGAGGAGCCGGAGAAGACCTAGGTAAGGGACATTTCCCCCCAACTCCCTGTTTCTGCCAACTCTCTGCCCTTGATTGTCTCAATTGCATTTCCACGTCTTTCTGATTTACTAACCATTTTGAACGTATCCAAATTATCCCTCTCCCCACCCCCCACAAACCAATGCCTGCTTTAAAAAAGAGATCCCCCTTCTCCTCCTCTTACCGTCATCACTTTAATCTTAAAAACAACAAATATATTCGGGGGGGAGGGAGGGAGGGGGAGAGAAAGACTGGATTTGATTGTTGTTGATGGGGGAACATAATCAAGAGACGCAATGTGTTGGATCCAAAGGGAAAAAAGGGTTCTTGCTGAGTGCTTCAGAATAAAAAGTGGGCAGCAGCTTGGAGAAGGGGCTGGCATAGCAATTGTTCATTCTTTTTCAGAAAAAAAGAAAGAAAACCCATACAGGTCTGTGTCCAATCTGTTTATTAAATTGCTCTGAAAAATAGTCTGCTGAGATTTTTTAAGACAGCGAGGTGTGGGTGTGTGATTAGTAAAGTCTTTCTCAAAAGCTTGAATTATATAGTGGAAAAAGTAATGTGTGTGTGTGTGTGTGTGTGTGTGTGTGTGTGTGTGTAATTAGGGATGATGAGTTCTTAAGCCCTCTGTTATTTACAGCTTGGGTTTGTACTGTTTGATATGAAAGACATTCTGTACACTGGTCGGGATATTGGATACTCTTGGCACAACAGGCAGATTAAGAGCATTTTCCCAATGTCTGGTGTCCAGGTATTTTCCAGCCTTCCTACCTGGGGTTCTTTGACAAGAGATAACAAGGACCGAACTTGCGATGTTCTGCATGCAAAGCATGCACTCTGCCACTGAGCACTGGGCACACCGAGTCTGATGTGATGGGCGGAGAGTCCTGCGCTGAGCAATGTTTTTGGCTAAGGCACTGAGTCTTCTTAGATACTTCTTAGGGACCTTTTGACTCCTTCTTTGAACCCTGCAATGCTAAGGTTGTAGTCCTGTATGCATTGACCTGGAAGGGAATCCCACTCATCACTGTGGGACTTATTTCTGAGTAGACGTGCATAGGATCGTGTTCCAGATATACCGTGTCTTGCTATGTAGACTCATGGTGATGTTGTTGTCCGGTGCAAATGGCAGTAACTCCCCTGTAAGCAAACATTAGATGGTCTCAATGTTGTGAATGTCCTTAAGCCATCCATAGGAGATTGTGTCATATCAATAAATTTACTGTGTGCATCTTTTCCCACCTTGAAACTGTTTCGTGCCTCTGTTGCTATGACTCACCAACCAGTTGAGCTACAGTTCCTGTGTTTTCTTTGATTTGCTTCCTGGGTTGAAATCAGTTTCGTTGCATGACTGAGAATGTTATTCAGTTACGGCAATCATTCCAACAGCAGTTTTCATTTGACAGTGTGCTTGATCATTTGTGTTTCGCCTGTCTTGAACAAACCTCTGAGTTAAGTCACCATGAATCCTCATTTGCACATGGGGAATCAAGGCTAAGTTACTGTGATTTACTCAAGGCCATTGAAGAAATTTGGATTGGATTCCTATATCGAGAGACGCATACTAAAGACCACAATGCAGATTTTTTTATTTGATTTGATTGCCCCTTCAACTCGCTATCAGTTGCTTTTAACAGTTGTTATTAATTTCACTAGTAATTCTCTTGCTTTATTCATTGTGTAAACTGCTTGAAGGTTGTTGCAGTGCTTTTTATAACCAAGCAATATATACAGTAATCTGTATGAAATAAAATAGATAATAATATTTAACCAAAATCAAGTTCTGAGGCAAAATTGATAAGAGCAAAGCATCACTCAGCATCTGAAGGCAAAACGAATTCTAGCAAGATTAAGAAAAAGGAAAACACTCAAACAATGAAGTTTTGTACATTCCTTCCTCTCCTCTCCAGAAACCTGAATTTGAAATGAATTCTAATGGGTCTGCTTAGGCCAAATAACTATTGGAATCTGGAAAAGAGCTAGAGAACAGAGAGATGTGTGTATTTTTGAGCAAAACACTGCAATGTTCTACAAAGCGTCCCAGGTGAAAGATGGGATTGCCTGGTTGTTGTTCCTTAGCACTGGTGAACATCTTTACCGTAGGTTTTGCAATGGATGCGGGTGGCGCTGTGGTCTAAACCACTGAGCCTCTTGGGCTTGCCGATCAGAAGGTTGGTGGTTCAAATCCGCACAACGGGGTGAGCTCCTGTTGCTCTGACCCAGCTCCTGCCTACCTAGCAGTTCGAAAGCACACCAGTGCAAGTAGATAAATAGGTACCACTGTGGCGGGAAGGTAAACAACGTTTCTGTGCGCTCTGGTTTCCATCACGGTGTTCTGTTGTGCCAGAAGCGGTTTAGTCATGCTAGCCACATGATCCGGAAAGCTGTCTGTGGACAAACACCAGCTCCCTTGGCCTGAAAGCAAGATGAGTGCCGCAACTACATAGTCACCTTTGACTGGACCTAACTGTCCAGGGGGAGTCCTTTACCGTTTTTTTTCCTTGAGTGCACTGAAAATGTGAACATGGCACACGCCAGTGTGGTGTAGTGGTTAAGAGCGGTAGACTCGTAATCTGGGGAACCGGGTCCGCGTCTTTGCTCCTCCCCATGCAGCTGCTGGGTGACCTTGGGCTAGTCACACTTCTTTGAAGTCTCTCAGCCCCACTCACCTCACAGAGTGTTTGTTGTGGGGGAGGAAGGGAAAGGAGAATGTTAGCCACTTTGAGACTCCTTCGGGTAGTGATAAAGCGGGATATCAAATCCAAACTCTTCTTATGTTAGAAATGAGTGCACCTGCATTTTCTGCTCCCTTGTTGCAGGGAGATATAGGAGCACAGGAAGCTGTCTTGCAGTGAGTGAGACTATTGGTCCATCTACCCCAGTATTGTCTACACTGACTGGCATGAGCTTTCAGGGATTTCAGACCAGGATCTATCCCCGCCTTACCTAGAGATGCTGGGATTGAACCTGGATCCTTCTGCATGCAAAGCAAACGTTCCAGCACTGAGCTATGGCTCTTTCTCCAATGCTTTGAGAGGTAGCATGACCAGAGATACCTGCTGAAATTCCCTCCTTACAATTATTAGAGGTGCAGAGGTCTAATCCTCACTTACACCTGGCCATTGTAGATTGTCTTTGAATTTATTTTAAAATTTATTGTTAAAAAAAACCTCGAATCACTTATATAGTAACATTTCGATACTGATATATTTTCTGCTGCTGTTGCTGCTACCTTACTAATTTGACTTAGTTTGTGAAAGGTTCATTAACTAAATGTAGATATTTTTGTGTAACTGGTCATTTATGAGAGGAATGCTTTTCATATATTATAATATTGCAATATCTGTTGGCATGCTAATACCTGATAACTGCTATACCATGTGTTCAGTAAATTTAGAATTGTTTCTGGTGTACGTATATATTTGATGTGTTTACTGTTCTTGTGAGCTATTTTAACTATGAATTGGGAAAGTAATGTATTTGTTTTCTCTGGCTTATAGAAACAACAAGTGCAATACCTGAGTTACTACTGCAGTCTTAATTTTTTTTTACTTTGGGATTTTCCAATATTTTGGTATGTTGGCCCTTTATATACTGTACACAGTTGCGTATGTGTCCAAAGTCCAACAGTAAGAGCACAATTCAGTAAAAGGCAGTTTTGAGTATTTCTCATTAAAAGCAATGGAGTGGGACTCACAAGACAACCTGAATTTGTTGGAATTATTTATTTGGAAATTGTCCCTCAGGGGCAGAGTTGTGGCTTAATGGTTAGAGCACACACTTTTTTTGTAAAAGCTCCCAGGTTTGATCCCATGTGTCTCTGGGGAAGGCCAGGAGAGCCTGAAATCTTGGAGATCCACTGGCCGATAATATTGACAGTATTGAGGACCAATGGTTTGACTTGGTACAATGCAGCTTATTAAAAGGTAAAGGGACCCCTGACCATTAGATCCAGTCGTGGCAGACTCTGGGGTTGCGGCACTCATTTCGCTTTACTGGCCGAGGGATCCAGCGTACAGCTTCTGGGTCATGTGGCCAGCATGACTAAGCCGCTTCTGGTGAACCAGAGCAGCTCACGGAAACACCGTTTACCTTCCCGCTGGAGCGGTACCTATTTATCTACTTGCACTCTGACGTGCTTTCGAACTGCTAGGTTGGCAGGAGCAGGAACCGAGCAATGGGAGCTCACCCCGTCATGGGGATTCGAACCGCTGACCTTCTGATCAGCAAGTCCTAGGCTCTGTGGTTTAACCCACAGTGCCACCCGTGTCCCAGGCAGCTTATTATGTTCCTATAAATATGTTTTCTTGCACATGGCCTGCTAAAATGAAATGAATGACATATGTACAAGGCTGCAACAGTGCCCATGTTCAAGTCACCAGTCATTATAACTGGGGTTGTTCAGGAGAACAGCAGATTGTGAACAGTCACAAGCAGACAGTGTCCTTTAAGAATAACTTTAAAGTTTCACATGTAAATGTTAAGCTTCCCGCTTAATCTTCATTTTAACATTATTGATACTGCTGAATGCCAGTTGTCGAGCAGCAGAGATGCTCATGAAGTCCTTCTGAGCCAGGCATGGATATGAACTTAGAGGGTTTATAAAAGCCAGGCCTAGAGGAGAAGCAAGTTTCTCAAAGGCCCCTCCAAATTCTCTGTCTCAGAGGAAATTCTAAGCTGGAGAAGAATTCATGGCTTCTCCCTGCCTGCCCTTCTCTCTCTCTCTCTCTCTCTCTCTCTCTCTCTCTCTCTCTCTCTCTGTGTGTGTGTGTGTGTGTGTGTGTTGGAACATCAGTGCAAATTTCATCAAGACTTACAGTGGGTGATAGAGTTAATTACCAGTATTTGGCTTTTTAATTTAATTTAATTATTTTATTACTATCATATCTTCTGGATGTTGAAGCTTTTAAACTGTCTTCTGGCTACTTGCTGAGTTAGATGTATCTTGGTCCAGTCTAGCAAAATGGTTGTATGTTCATATTTGTCCATCAAGGCTGTCTTCACTATGACACATTACATATTACATTACAACGAACTTAAGAAAATCCCTGCTTCATCTAGTTCATCAACTAGATGCTTATGAGAAATCCACAAGCAGGGCATTAAGGAGATAAGGTTCCAGACAGCCTGTTTGTTGGCAGGAAGCATTTAGAGAGGGCCCTGGGAAGCTTTCAAACAGGTCTGAAGGTCCTCACCCCTGTATTTCATGGCCAGCGGTTCAAATCCCCGTGATGGGGTGAGCTCCCGTTGCTTGGTCCCTGCTCCTGCCAACCTAGCAGTTCGAAAGCACGTCAAAGTGCAAGTAGATAAATAGGTACCGCTCCAGTGGGAAGGTAAACAGTGTTTCCGTGTGCTGCTCTGGTTCGCCAGAAGCTGGCCACATGACCGGCTCCCTCAGCCAATAAACCGAGATGAGCACCGCAACCCCAGAGTCGGTCACAACTGGACCTAATGGTCAGGGGTCCCTTTACCTTTACCTTAAGCCGCCCAGGGACCTTGGGGTAAAGTAGGGTAATCAACAACTACAACAACAATGGAACAGCAGCATGGCTATCCTATCCCACAAAACATCGAGGTAGCTTCCCCCATTCCCTCCTGTATTAGGGTCATGGGAGACACTGCATTTTAGCCCCTTTGGAAACATCTTGAGCTTGTGCGATCCACTTTCAGCCTGTGGTGGGTTACTCACCCCCCAGCTTGAAGACGGAAAGACATTTATTTTTATTATTATTTTGGTAAGCCTCCCTCCTCTTTCCCCAATGAAATATATCCAAAGTGATGGAGAAATGCCATGAGAACGGCTCATTCCTGACCACGATAAATCAAAGGCAGTATTTTTTTTAATCCACTTTCTGCACATTGCCAGGAGAGCCGTACCACATAATAGAGAGGGTGCACGTGGCTGTGCGATGATGGATGGAGGCCTGCGAGCATTTCATCAGCCTAAACTAACAATGAAAGGCCACTAGCGGCCTACAGATTACTTTGGGCTCCCTAAATATTATTCCAAATCATCACTTTGCTGTTGACTAAAAGCATGCAGCAGCACCGCGGAGATAGAGTCTCTTGATTACGATGGGGCTGCGAAAACTCCCTTGAAAATGATGTCAAAACCCCAGGGATATATAAATCTTTATATCTAGAATGTTTGCGTGCTTATATATTTATAGCCAGACCAGGTTCATGCCATCAGTGAAATATGCCATTTTAAAGCAGGTTGTTGATGTTGTGCTTTTGCATCGCTATATAAATAGAACTGGCAAGGCTATGCTGCACTCAAGGAACAAAACCAGCTAGCTTGGGTTCTTCGCTATTAGACTACAGATGATTCCTCCATTAGTTTTACCACCTTTTCTCCATCTGCCACTTATCAGACAGCTTGTTGTCTGAGCAAATATTGTAATTTTATGTATTTAATGTATTAGTCTCATTTCATGCTTGACAGTCGCTACTATAGCTGCGTTTCTGAAGTCACTGAAGTTGCCCTTCTATGCCACTGTAAGGGAACAAAGTAATTTTAAACTTGGAGTCTCCATTTAATTAGCAGCTTTTTTGAGGAGCTGATGCCACAGTCCTATTTACGCTGTGTTGGCAAACAGCAGAAATGAACAATCCTTAGCCCCAAATGATGTATCTGTTACTGGGTTGTGCCGTTTTCTGGCCATATAGACAGGGAGACATAATCGAAAGCTCTCCATTCACGGACAAAAGTAGGACATGAAGGAGAAAGATAGGAGAAAGATGCTTCTGTCATGCTTATGTTATGTGAACATTATGTATCTCCTTTTTTTAAAAAAAAGTGTGGTGGAGACACAGACCTTTGAACCCATAATTCTCAGCCCCTCTACAAACTTTCAAGTGTCACATAGTCCTGCATGCAACCCTGTTGATCAAGTAATATGGCTCTAAATGTGTAGGATTAGACCAGGGGTCAGCAAACGTTTTCAGCAGGGGGCTGGTTCACTGTCCCTCAGACCTTGTGGGGGGCTGGACTATATTTGGGAGGGACGAATTCCTATGCCCCACAAATAACCCAGAGATGCATTTTAAATAAAAGCACACATTCCATTCATGTAAAGACACCAGGCAGGCACCACAAATAACCCAGAGATGCATTTTAAATAAAAGGACACATTCTACTCATGTAAAAACATGCTGATTCCTGCACTGTCCGCGGGCCAGATTGAGAAGGCGATTGGGCCCTATCCGGCCCCCGGGCCTTAGTTTCCCTACCCATGGATTAGACCATGTGCCAATTGCATCACTGGAGACATAAATGATGAGCCATGTTGTGCCACAGAACATAATAAGTGTTTTGTAGCTGGATCTGGTCAAATGCCCATCTTGTCCAACATCCTGATCTCACAATGGCCAGCCAGATACCTTTATCCACAGTCAGGACCTTAGCAGAACATCTGTCTCCTCACTTGCAATTCTCAGCAGCTCATATTCAGAGGAGACACCGTTGATGGAATCTTTCAAGGAGTTGGAGATGTGGAAGGATGTGTGGATCCAGAATTGGCCTCCACAGTCACAGGCTCATTGTTAAAACTGTGTTTATGGAAGACAATCTTACTTGGCTACGAGTTATCGCCAAAGAAGAAGAAGATTCAGAGGCACACCACCACCAGCACTTGAGGTTCAGCATAGTCATCATGGCAAGTAGCCATTGATTTTGTCTATTCTTCTTTTAAAGCCACCCAGTTCAGTGGCCACCACTAGAGAAACATAGTTTAACAATGTGTTGAGTGAAGAAGTATCTCCTTTTACCTCTCCTGAATTTCCCACTATTAAGCTTAACTGGATAACCCTTAAGCTCTAGGATAATGAGAGAGGGATGAAAGCTCCCTCTTCACTTCTCCACACCGTGGATGAAGCAAAGGACAAGAGGATGCTTTCCGCATGTCATGCCCAGAAGTGGATCAGGCATTCAGCCGAATCTCACTTCAACCTGGGAGCTTTTGCATGAGCTGCTTAGCCGAGACTCATTTTCTTTGCCCTTTGTGGCTTGGTTTATAAGGGCAGGGATAGCCACTGGGGTTCCTTCCAGATGTCATGGGCTACAACCCCTGTCATCACATACAATTGGCCATGTTGGCTGGGGCTGATGGGAACTAGGGTATGGGATGGGGGAGAAATTTGGTTTGCCTCCATCACTTGCGCTTCCTGAAACAATGCACAGCTAGCCTTCCAAATCCACACTTCTCTGAATTTTGCAATGCAGTTCTCCAAGCTGCCCCCAACCCCTGTGCATAAAAATGCATTTATTAGAGGGAAAGTAAATTAGAAATGCACATTTAGTGAGAATAAAATGCTTGCAGAAATGTTTGCGTGAGAATAAATGCACACTAAAATGGCAAATTTCTGTGCGGATTTTCAAACTAATGCAGAAATGTGACAGACTGACCTTAAGACTTACAAAACTGAGAGAAACCAAAATAGACAGATTTGTCCATTCCTAATTTGAGACTGCAATAATTGGAGGGAGCCATTATGGCTACCCCTGGTTGAAATTGATGGTGCATCATACTGAAGCTCATTTAGCCACCAGTGAACCTCTTGCTTAATCATTGCAACACACATTGCTTGCATGAACCAGTAGTTCAGTTTCAAGACAGTGGCAGTTATTTCTAGGTAAGTAGTATTGGTTTAGCCCCTAAAAAAAGAATCTGATCCAGGTTGATAAAATTATTTATTTGTTTCATTTGTTTATAATGCAACATGTGGGGAAAGTTCTAGTAGCACTAGAAATTTGACTCATGCAATGAATTTGAATGGAAGTGAATTTAGGACTGAGGAAATAAAATCTGTTCCCCCCCCCCCAGCAAAATTTGTGGAATTTGTTGTCACCATATGGGCTCTAAAGAGGGGTTGTGTACAGTCATGGTGGGTAAAGCCAAGGTCCAAGCCATTTCTGTCATATTCAGAGGGCCTTGAATGAGTTGGGAACACGCAGCCATGGATCACTGCGAGTTGGGTTGGGTTGGCCCAGAGTGGTCCATAGCTGTCAGGAGGCAGGACATCATGCTGGAAGGAGAGGCAGGCAGGATGAAAAGAAGACCAAGAGCTACCTGACTGGCGACTGCGTCTACCTGGAACCAGGTAGGCCCAGTGCCTTCTTCCTGCCTGATGCCTATAGGACCAACAACTGGGGGTTGCAGGTGCTACTTCTCAAGCAGCTTTCCTGCTTCTGAAGCAACAATACACAGGATTAAATCCTCCTACTAAAACAGCTGTCCGATCCTGTGTGGGGCTGGCCAGGACTTATCTTACCCTGCATGGTGCTGGCAATTAATCATTGCATACAAAGAAAGTTGCTGGGAAGGACTAGCATTGGCACTGCACAGCAGGAGAATGTGATACTGCAGGGTGCCATTTACCTCCTGATCTTCTTAACAGGTTCTTAAAGGGTTTTCTTGTTTTGTCATTTAGTCGTGTCCAACTCTTCATGACCCCATGGACCAGAGCACGCCAGGCACTCCTATCTTCAACTGCCTCCTGCAGTATCATCAAACTCATTTTCGTAGCTTCGAGAACACTGTCCAACCATCACGTCCTCTGTCGTTCCCTTCTCCTTGTGCCCTCCATCTTTCCCAACATCAGGGTCTTTTCCAGGGAGTCTTCTCTTCTCATGAGGTGGCCAAAGTATTTGAGCCTCAGCTTCACAATCTGTCCTTCCAGTGAGCACTCAGGGCTGATTTCCTTCAGAAAGGATAGGTTTGGTCTTCTTGCAGTCCATGGGACTCTCAACCCTTAATAATAATAAAAATTAGGCCCTCCCTCTGAATTGTTTCAGAGATGCATCCAGAACGAGGTGGTTGTGTTCCTTCTGCCCAGGGTGGCATAGGGTAAATTGCTCTGCACAGCCCTAAAATATGCTACTTCTAGGATCAGAGGTACAATATCACATAGTATCATTTTGTGGGTGGACCAGGAGAGACAAAGCTATTGCTTATGGGAGGCATAAGTTTGTTCACTGCACTAGGCAAGCTGCCTGGCTGGGTGGGCTGTTTAGTTTGACTCAGCAGAACTCCTCTTGCATTCTTATGAACCAATTACTACATGATTAGCCACTTGGTAGTTACTTTGCCATGGGCACCTATCCTATCTTATTTCATCCACGGCTGATCAAAAGGCGATGGCTTTTCTGATGTGCACAGGCCGTGCGTTGTTTATTTTTTTATTGCCATCTGCAGTGCTCAAGAGCAAACCATTGGCAATAAGTTACTAGGGAGGACCCCTCTGAAATGCTGGGCTGTCTCCCAATCCAAGCAGCAGAAAAGCAGGCAGAGCTTGAACAGTGTGTAGCATAACTATTAACCGGCAGTCATTCATTGGTGTGTAAATAAGGACTATCTGCAATTACATTAAAGGCCTGAATGGAAATGGTTGGGCTTTTTTAGGTGCAGATGATTACACACACACACACACACACACAGAGAGAGAGAGAGAGAGAGAGAGAGAGAGAGAGAGGAAGCTGCCTTATATAAGTCAGACTGCCCATCCAGTTCAGAATTATTTGCACTCAATGGGAGTCACTCTCCAGAATTTCAGACTGGGGTCTCTTCCAGCTCTACCTAGAGATGCTGGTGATTGAACCTGGAACCTGGAACGTGAAGGAGCATCTCCACCCCCATCGTTCAGCCCAGACACTGAGGTCCAGCTCTGAGAACCTTCTGGCAGTTCCCTCCCTGCGAGAAGTGAGGCTACAGGGAACTAGGCAGAGGGCCTTCATGGTAGTGGCACCCACCCTATGGAACGCCCTCCCATCTGATGTTTTATCACATTATTATTATTATTATTATTATTATTATTATTATTAATAATAATAATTTCATTAATTCTGTTGGGAGCCACCCAGAGTGACGGGGATGTAAATAATATATTATTATTATATTTATAAATTATTATTATTATTATTATTATTATTATTATTATTATGCATACGAAGCAAATGTTCTACCACTGAGCTATGACCCTTCCCAAGTGGGTTTTAGGCCATGGGTGGTGAGAAGAAATGTGTTTCTCCATCCATCTCATTTTGTGTTGTTATCAAAGCATTGACTTGTTTAGAATTCTCATCCATTACATCCAGGTGCTGATCCTTAGGGCTCTCTAGATGTTTGAATGTGTGTGTTTTTTTCCTGTATAGTACATTCACAACAGAGTAGATCAACTTAACCTGAAGTGGAGTGTAATTGTGTTATGAGATGTGTGAGTCTTGCAACGTGGTGGCAATTCTGGTGATAATTGCACTTTTAAAGAGTGTTACATTGGTGAGCTCTCTATTGATTTTTGACTTAGGGAGGGTTGGAATACTTTACTCTTCATAAAGCAGGCCAATATTGTGAGATAGGAAAGGGGAGGAGGATCTGCCCCAAGGACTGTTTTTGTTTTCATGCGAAATGCAGACAAACTCATGTGCCTTATTCTTCTGTTGATACAACTGATAAGTAAGAGGGCTCAGTTTTCTCTTAGTGTCTTTGTATCTCTATTACAATTCTCAAAACAAATGTAAAAATCATGGTGATAACGCATTTTTTTATTTAGCAACATGTATAAGCAGGTATAACGTGGGCGGCGCTGTGGGTTAAACCACAGAGCCTAGGGCTTGCGGATCAGAATGTCGGCGGTTCGAATCCCCGTGACGGGGTGAGCTCCCGTTGCTTGGTCCCTGCTCCTGCCAACCTAGCAGTTCAGAAGCACGTTGAAGTTCAAGTAGATAAATAGGTACCACTCTGGCAGCAAGGTAAACAGCATTTCCATGCAGTGCTCTGGTTCGCCAGAAGCAGCTTAGTCATGTTGGCCACATGACCCGGAAGCTGTACGCTGGCTCCCTCGGCCAATAAAGCGAGATGAGCGCCGCAACCCCAGAGTCATCCGCGACTGGACCTAATGGTCAGGGGTCCCTTTATAAGCAGCTTAAATCAAACAGTATAAAATACTGAAATGCTGATAACATTAACAAACTTCTTTTAGAATGGTCAGTTCAATAAAATGGTCAAAATATAGTAAAATCAACAATGCAAAAACAAATATGCTTAAGACAATTACATGCCTGGGTTGGCTTACCTAAAACTGAAATGTTTTTTGCAGGGACAGTGCAGTGAAGGGGACAGCCCAGTATTAATACCATGGTGCTTCAGAGCGTGGGTGCTGCCATCAGCTCTTCATATGCAGTGGTGTAGCATGGAGGGGCATAGGGGTGTTTGCCGTAAGTGCAAAATTGTTAGGGGTGCAAAATTTCTGTCGCTGGACTCTGTTGAAAATGGCTTCTCCATGTGAACCAGGAAGCAACCTCTACTCAAAATAGAACATATCTTCTTTTCTTATCTCTGCAGCTGCAATCTGCTGGGTGACGTGGATGCCATTAGGCAGTTGAATGTGCATGCGTGCTCCATTTGTTTCCCTTGCCATGGCTCAAGGCACTGGTAACCCCTGCTACACTAATGCTCATATGTCATATACTCAGTAGTAATGGCCACAATGTATAAAGTAAATTGCAGTTTCCCATAATGATGGGAATGTAAAAGGCCTTGGGGCCCTTTCAGAAGTCTGGGCAGCTGGGGAGGCTGCAGAATGTGGGGGTGGAGAGGAACAGATGCTATCCTGGGCTGCCTCACAACCAAAAGGTATTCTCAAATCCTTGAGACTGAAGCCGATGAATGGAAGCCTCTTTTATTTATTTATCATTTATATTTCAACATTTACAATCTGCTCTTTCATAAAATATAACACATAGGCTTTCCACAAATAAAATGCAATAACATCAGTCTATGAAAACCTAGAAAACTTAAGTAAAAACATCCTGGAGCCAGCTTTGCTTCTGGAAATTTAACAGCGTAGATTGAGAGAGAAGGAAAAGCAGGGCTTTTTTGTAATATCAGCTTAAATAAATTTCAGTGTTCGATTTGGTAGCTATGTTATTAATGTGAGCAACCAACAGCACTCCGTTTTCCCTTAAACTAGGAGCTGCATTATTTAGCACTTGCTACGACAAATAATGTGCAAGACAGGAAGGGGCTGGCATTTATAGCAATGGGTATACAAGTGGGATGTCTTGTAGGTTATGTAGCACAATTTAGTCAAATAAGCTAAACAATTTAAGGTGTGAGTCATGACCTTTAAAGCCATTAAAGGCTTGGAAATAGGTTTCGTGAAGCACGGAATACATCTGCGCCCATGCAAACCTGCCACAGATTTGAAATCAGTGACAGAGGCTGCACTTCAGGGAGAGCCAGCATGGCTGTTTCCAGGCATAGTTGAACACCAACTCCCATCAGCCCGAAGGAGCATGGCCAATGGTTTGGGAATATGGGAATTGTAGTCTTAACAGTATCTGGACAGCTCCACATTAGCAACTCCTGCTGCCTTCGTATGCCCTCCAAGGAGAAAGGTTAGTCTGGTGGGTGTGAACAGGGTCTTTTTGGTAGAGGTCCCATGGTGTGGAGATTTGAGCAGCTTCCTCCTTGCTGTCATTTAGGTGGGCTCCAAAATTGTTTCAGCAAAGTGCAGAGGTAGCGCATCTGTTTCACATGTGGATGTTTCCTGAACATCTAAGACCTTCTTGCAATGGTGTTGCACCAGAGAGAAAGGGGCCACTTTTCCAAGGTAAGAACAGGTGCTTGACTTTGGCAGGCTGCCAGAAGTGAATTCATGGGCCAAATCAACTGGCTTCATGGGCCATGGGCTCACCACCTTTCGTCTAACTCTTCCACCAGCTTCTGTCTCTATGTGAGACTCTCTCCGCATCAGACCTGCATGCAATTTCCATCTGTTTGTGGAGTGGTGGGCTCCATATTTCATGGGTGAATTTGTTGGCGCCAACCAAGTCTATGAGGGCATGATTTTCAAAACCCGGTAACCACTAGAGAGAATTTAGAAATAAATTGGTTAAATGAGCCTACTAGGTTCCTTTTGAAGTGATTAAGGACTGGCTGCTGCATATGTAAACCATTTGGAGATACGGAGGGAGAGAGGATTTTTCATAAATACAACATTGCCATTTAATAATTAATTATTAGCTTTGTAAGCTTTACAGAAAATCTAGAGGAACCATCTTCTTCAATTTTCCAAGTGGTATTTCCAAGGGAGTAATTAAATGTTGCATTCATTTATGTAGCTGTTGAGAAAGAACAATGTTGGCTCAAGGAACAGCTATGCCAAATGCAGCATATTTCAGGGTCATTTCTTCCTGTGTAATACAATATTTGAGATGAATGAGACACTAGACATGATGAATTAAGTCAGGTGTCAGGGACTGTCAGGGTCTGAAAGGTCACTGATGAGTGAGTGTGTGCCTGGGGAAGTGGGGCTGGAGTCTGGCTCAGGACTGGGGGGCAGTGATTTGTGGGGACCGGCATCAGTCAGGAGGCAAGAGTCACAGGCAGGAGAAGCTTCAGAGCTGGAGGGCGGAGTGCAGGATGGGTCAGAAAGAGAGGGGGAAGGTAGGTCAGGCAACTGAATGGCCAAGTACTTCCCTATCCTCTCCTGCACCACTGTCCCCCAGTACCAGGAGGGGACTGAAGAGGAATGAGCAGGGGAAGTTTCCATGCAGGTGTAGTCTCTGTCTGCATGCATGCAGCCCATCAGGGGAAGGTACATAATATGGTGGAGGGGGAGTGGCCCCCATTTCCAGCAACTGCTGCATAAAGCCCAGATCCTGGGAATAGCTGCCTAGATGCTAAACTGGTGTGTGTGGTTATTTGGAGCTGTAGAATAACTGTGTTAACTTTGCCAATAAAGAGTTAACTGTGTGCATTCCTTGGCTGGAGACTGCCCTTGACAGCAGGGGTGGAGGACCTCAGGGCCAAGGACCTCTCTGTCTCAGAACTCTCCTCAGGGCGTTTCTCCTCCCTAGACATACCATTTCTCCCCAAGTCACACACCTCATTGGACTTGTTTTGCATCTTCCTTGAGGGTTCTTGCATGCCTGGAATGTGTCTTTCAACTCTGATACAGTGGTACCTCAGGTTAAGATCTTAATTCATTCTGGAGGTCCATTCTTAACCTGAAACTGTTCTTAACCTGAGGTAACACTTTAGCTAATGGGGCCTCCCGCTGCCACCATGCCACCGCCGTGCAATTTCTGTTCTCATCCTGAGGTAAAGTTCTTAACCCGAGGTACTATTTTTGGGTTAGAGGAGTCTGTAACCTGAAGCGTCTGTAACCCGAGGTACCACTGTAATGACTTTTGCTTCCCTGGATGCAGGACACACTTTGTCCGATTTATTGGATAAAGGTAAATTTTGCATTCCTTGTGCTGCCAATTTTCATCTTGGACTTGGCCCACCATTGCCATGTGGCCTACAGAAGTTTGCATAGAAAGGAATGTGTTGTTCGGGCTCGGGGGGGAGGGAGTTTCTCATTGTCTGAACCAGAGAATTAGAAACTTCTTCAATGGAAATTGGAGGCGATCATTTGCAGCACCATGGACCTCAACGAATGCACCAACCATCTCTGATTGAGACTGTAGCAGTGGAAGAGTTTAGCGTTCCTCCTTGGAATGTTTCCAGAATTAAAATCCTTCATCCCCATCAGCTATTTGTGCTGTATGTAGTTGGTTTTTTATGTGTGTGCCGGGCGGTGTTGGTATATAAATTAAAGTTTATTCTGGAGAAAGTGGTACAGGGGAAAAGGGTAAAAACCTCCTCCTTTGGTGGCACAAAGCCTCACTCCAAACTGGGCCTTACCTGTGACTGCTGGTAGCTTCTAAAAATCTCAGCATTCCTGTGTTGAGTCTGATTTGGCCCCACAAGTCTCTTTAAGTGAGGGGCAAGCTGTTTGAAAGCTCCCTCCAAGTGCAGCTGTGAAAGTAAAAACTGTAGAACAGATTTCAAAGCACTTCTTTTAGGCATAATTTTCAGAATAATCACCAGTAGCGCTAGCAGGAACAATGTATGTCCCTTAAGAGGGAGAGATCTTCCGCTGATTAACTCCGGCCATTCCCAGCAGGTGTTCTCTGCATAGAAAGTAGCAGAGCTGAAAAGTACTTTTCTTTCTGAAATTTGCAAGCAGGGCTTTACAGCAGACGGACTGAAAAAGTACCAGCCTACTGTCTGCCCCCTTCTTGTCCTTTTTATTATTCAATTATGGTGAATTGTGCTCATGGTGCTATTGGGGCAGTTAGACACAATCCCACTTTTAATACTATTTGTGCTTGCATGAGTTTCAGGGCGGTCATACTGCTTTGTTTCTGACCAGCACATGTTCCGTAACTTCCTGCTGAAATACTGTAGCTCAGAGGTAGCCAACATAGTGCCCTCCATATTATGTTGGACTACACCTCCCATCATCCCTGAACATTGACCTTGCTGGCTAGGACTGACAGAAGTTGTACAGTGGTACCTCAGGTTACATACGCTTCAGGTTACAGACGCTTCAGGTTACAGACTCCGCTAACCCAGAAATAGTACCTCGGGTTAAGAGCTTTGTTTCAGGATGAGAACAGAAATCATGCTCTGGCGGTGCGGCTGCAGCGGAAGGCCCCATTAGCTAAAGTGGTGCTTCAGGTTAAGAACAGTTTCAGGTTAAGAACGGACCTCCGGAATGAATTAAGTTTTTAACCCGAGGTACCACTGTAGTTCAACAATATCTGGAGGGTACCACATTGTCTGTCCTTGATGTAACTTTTTTATACCACAAATGTTCCAGGGGTGTTGGTTTTTTTCTGCCACTTTTGTTGTGCTGTAGAGCAAGAGTGCTTTTCCGGATGGCAGTAATGGAGTAACACCGGGGATGCATCACAGAACAACTAAGAAATCTCTCTCTAGGCATTACACTTTGCGTTAAGGAGAGGGAGCGGGAACATGCAAAGTTAGCACCCTCACTCTGCCATCAGCTGACATTGAACAAGTGACTGGAGGATGGCCTTCTCATGTAAGGATTTCCATGGATTTCTGGAATCTAGAAAGTGTGATCTGGAATGTGGAAACTGTGGCCAGGAACCTAGAACATGTGCTTGTGAAGACCCCCCTACTTCAGACGTCTGTGGTGCACACGCAGAAGACAGGAGGAAAGGTTTCTTGCTGCAGCGCCACTCACGCGCTCTCCTTTAAGTATGATGCCTGAAGAGGACTAGAATTAGATCAGAAGAATGAAAGAAGTAGCAGTCAGGCAACTGTAGGAGAGGCTGTGTAGGCAGCCGATGATGCTTGAGTATAAGACGTAAAGCCATTCATAAGGCATGATCTATCCAAAGTGTTAAACCCTCTCTATTGATTTCAGTAGGAAAGCATTTAACATGTTCTGAAGTCTTCCGTATAAAAAATACGGGACTTAAACGTGCTTCTTTGAATGGAAGCCATCAAGGAGAGGGGAGGGCTGCAACTCAATGGTAACTTTGTATGAAGAAGGTTCAATCCCGACAGCATCTCCAGGCAGGGCTAAGAGAGACCCCTGCTGCAAATCCTGCAAAGCCATTGCCAATTGCTGTAGACAGTACTGAGCTAGAAGAACCAGCAGTTTGACTCAGTAAAAAGCAGGTTCCTCCATTCCCATGAGGACGATGCTACGATAAGCTGTACAATTGCCTAGCACACTGCAGGAATTATATAAATATCACTAGATTGGATGGTTTTGAATTGGACAAATTCAGGGAGCAGTGAAGGTTTTTAGGCATGGCAGATAAATTGTGTCTCCATGCTCAGAGGTCATGTACAGAGGTACCTCGGGTTATAGAGGCTTCATGTTACAGACACTTCATGTTACAGACTCCACTAACCCAGAAATAGTACCTCGGGTTAAGAACTTTGCTTCAGGATGAGAACAGAAATCGTGCTCCGGCGGCGCAGCAGCAGGAGGCCCCATTAGCTAAAGTGCTACCTCAGGTTAAGAACAGTTTCAGGTTAAGAACAGACCTCTGGAACGAATTAAGTTCTTAACCAGAGGTACCACTGTATACTAATAGACACCAGCTGCTGGAGAACAATACCGGGAAAGGGCTATTGTTTGCAAGCCCTGCTTGTGGACTTCATGGAGACATCTGATGGACCTCTGTGGAGTCTTCTGCTGCCTAACCTTCCTTGCAGGGTTGTTGTGGAGGGAGGGGAACCATGCATGCTATCCTGAGTTTCCTGTAATATCAGTAAAATATCAGTAATGATAACTGATTTCTGGGAGAGTAGCAGCCACATAGGAATAACTTATTTGAGAATCTAGAGGACAATTACAATCTGCTAGGTTTCCTTCTGCCTGGCGTGCTCTCGTCCATGGGGTCGCGAAGAATCGGACACGACTAAACGACTAAACAACAACAACAACAAGGTTTCCTTCCTTCCTTCCTTCCTTCCTTCCTTCCTTCCTTCCTTCCTACCTTCCTACCTTCCTACCTTCCTACCTTCCTTCCTATGTGTCTGATATGAGGCATTCCCCATAAAATATCCCTATCTCTTTTTCCCATTGTTTATTCACTTTAAAGGTTTAGGCATGTGCAGATAAAAGCAGCCAAAAGGATTTACCAGATTAATATTTCTAGATGACGCCATTGAGAGAGAGAGAGAACATCAGGGTGTTAAGATCACAGGATGCACTTTGTGTGACTTTGAGCTACCTTTTGACCCCTCTCAGAGGCTCCAGATTAAGGATGATGCACTTACAACACTGTATGCTGGTTATTTGCTCCCCCTGCACAGCTCATACAATGTGTGCATGCATTGCACTTTGTGCCTGGGAACATGTGGCGCAAGATCTATAATAGGGTGAGCACTGCAACACTAGTACCAGAACCCAGTTTCGTGTCGCACTTCCTGCTCAAAAGAAGTCCCAGGCAGCTAATAATCGCAAGAAGCTATTACAACCTGCAACACAGTATGCATAAAATCACTGGGAAACATGGGGTGCAGTTCACACAAAGTTAAGCATCTTAAGAGTACAATCCTGTGGTTGGTTGGCATCCATTTATCTCAGGAGACAATGGAAGAGGGGAAGAACCTTCAGGGGGAAGTCAAACCATTGGAGAATTACAGCACCGACTGTGGTTGTAGAGAGACAAACCTATATGTGTCTTTGTAGAAGAAGGTCCCATTGGGCGCCACTACCAAGAAGGCCCTCTGCCTGGTTCCCTGTAACTTGGCTTCTCGCAGTGAGGGAACCATCAGAAGGCCCTCAGCGCTGGACCTCAGTGTCCACAGAGAACAATGGAGGTGGAGACGCTCCTTCAGGTATACTGGATTTTAATAAACAATGCAATATAATAATAGTTATTAAAACAATGTGAACTAGGAAATGTTTTCTTCTCAGGTTTGTACTATTAAGCCTGTTTTCAAGATGGTAGGTGAAAAGCCAATTATAATCTTGCTGAGAAGTTTAGCAAAACCAGCAGACTGGACAGGGGTACAAGCCAGCAACCCTGTGAGGTAGGCTCAGCTGAGAGATAATGATTGGTTCATGTTCACTCTGTAAGCTTTATGTCTAAGGTAAAATTTGAACCCTGGCCTCCTTTGCCTAATGGTCTGAACACGACACTGGCATTTATAACCCGCCAAGGATGATACAATCATGAGACAATTGCTGCTAACACCCCTAAAGAGGGGTGTGTGTGTGCGTGCATGTCTGCGTTTTTGTCTATAGCACCAGACTGGATGGACCAGCTGTTCCTTTGCTAGGAAGCTTCACGGCCATCACTATAGGGAATCCAATGTGGAACTGGAAATCGAGCCTACTTAGATTAATAAAGCTGTAACCAAAGTAATGCATGGGGGACATTAAAGCTTCTAACACATTCCCTATCAACAGAGTGATCATTTTGAGCTAAAATTAGACCCAAGATTGTGCACTTTGTATCTTAATTAATACAAAGCCCTCTTTATCAATTAGCTGTGACAAGTATGTGCAGACGTCTGCTTGCCAACATAATCCCTTACTCCCGTTTTGATTAGTAAATGGAATTACATTAAAATTGATTCTTCTCCCGTGGTCCATTTGTACTCTCTGCCTCTCTTCAATTAGATTGCTGGCCCACAGCCATTCCCTGGCTCCCCTGTTAGGATGGCAAAATCACTTCTGCAACGATGCTCTTTCTGTGACTTACGACATATCAGTGATTTATCACAGAGGCTCAACACAGAGATGAAATGCTATCTTAAGATGCACAGCTTTCATCCACCATTCCTCATGGATTCTTTGCTTTACCTTGACATCCAAAGTCAAATGCGGAAATAACCTTTCCTCTTGTGGAGCTAAAGATGCTTCCTTTGGTTCAAAGATGGGTGGTTGGACTCAGATACAGTCCTGTATTCTCCAGGTCATGGTCCATGGAGGTCACTTGGTGGAGATGGTGTTCTGCTGATTGAGGTAATAGTGTTTGATTGTACAATGACCTCAACTCATAAGAACCCAAGAAAAATTCTGCAGGATCAGGCCAAAGGCCCAGTCCAGCATCCAGACTTCACAGTGACCAAGCAGATATGCATGGGAACCCATGAACCATCTGAATGCATCAACTCTCTCCCAACTTGTGATTCTCAGCAACTCATATTCAAGGAAATACTGTATCTGACAATGGCTCAAATTGCTGTAAGAATGAAACTCATGAATGAACGCATATGAATACAGGGGAAATGGATTCCAGCTATTTCCATTCCACATCAGATTCACACATGTTCATCCATAATTTTAATTCTGACCTATTTTTGCATCAATCTGCAGACTTCCCTTAAAAAAGAAAAATGCATTGAAATTTGCTTTATTTTTTGAATAACACACACAATTTTGTGTGTTTTGAAAAACACACAAAACGCAGGGGGTTTTGCATGAATTTTATCACAAAGCACATTTTGGTACATATTTTTTGATCCACTATGTTGGCTACCTTTGGGGTTAGGCTGAGAGGGAAGGGCACAAGTTCACTCTGTAAGCTATATGGATTTGATCCTAGGTCTGCCCAGGTCTATTTTGACATTCCCAGTACACTTCGTTGATGTTCACAGTTTTAGCTGAATGTGTAGTTGAGGGTGGGTACCAATGATTGCGGAATGGCAGGTGAAGATGATGGACTTTGCAGAATTGGCCAGACTGACCTGCAGGATTCGAGACCAGGACGATCAAAAATTTCAAAGGGACTGCAAGTAAATTTATTGTATATTTGAATAACAATTGCAAAAACTTGAAGGCACTAGCAGGATTGAAATAAATCCTACAATGTGGACAATAGACGTTAAAGAGCTAAATTGCAAGACAGGACTTCAAAGCGGAAAACCGGCTGAAGGGAAGGAGGGAAGTCATATGCTCAGCAGAGCAGAAAGCTTTTGTGCTTGTTATTGTATTGTTGAAAATATTGTTTAAGGAGGAAAATAATAAAAATATATCTTTAAAAACAAACAAACATGTAGTTGAGGGTGCCAGGGTCAACACATGCCAACCTGCTCTCCTTATCCACATGTCTGAATGGGTCTATAATGAAAGGTTCATAAGCCTGTTCTAATTAGGTGCTGGTTTAAACCTTTAAAGCCCTATACGGCCTAGGACCCTCGTACCTACGGGACCGCCTCTCCTGGTATGTCCCACAGAGGAACTTACGGTCTTCAATAAAACATATTGAAGGTCCCAGGCCACAGGGAGGTTACGCTGGCCTCAACTAGAGCCAGGGCTTTTTCGGCTGTGGCTCCGATCTGGTGGAACGCTCTGTCACAAAATACTAGGGCTCTGTGGGACTTGACATCTTTCCGCAGGGCCTGAAAGACAGAGCTGTTCCAGCAGGCCTTTGGTCAGGGCACAGCCTGACTCCCTCCTTTGGCAATCTTCACAAAACTCTAGCCCAATGGTTGCCATCAATTTCATTTGAATTAATTTTATAATGAATGATTTTAGAATGTTGTACTGTTTCATTGTTGTTAGCCGCCCTGAGCCCGGCTTCGGCTGTGGAGGGCGGGATATAAATAAAATTTATTACTATTATTAATTAGGGCTGCAGAATGGAAAATATTCTTTCTATTCTTCATTTTTTGTTTTGTTTTAAAAGCACACTATTTTGGGTTTGCCTTCATTTTGATTGGGTTCATTTTCTCTGCACTCCCTCACTGATTTCAGCTGAGATTCACACTCTCCTCTGTTACTAGCTTCTTCTAAACCCAGTGTCGTCATGAAAATCTCATTTTGAGCTGGAAAATCTCATTTTTAAAATGACGCCCATCCACATTTGTGTATTAGCTTTCCCAAAGAGGAGACGTATTGAGAATTAACAACCAGATGTGGTGTTATGTCTTTAGTGGGAAATGGCACTTGGCCCATTTAAGAATGCAACCAATTATCTGGGGCAGCAGGGTGTGTGTGTGTGTGTGTGTGTGTGTGTGTTGAAGAAGAATTACCTCAAGACCCTCTGATGGGCACCAAATTGTTCTATTCTGACTAGAAGCAGATATCTTGGGTTTCAAGCAAGAGTCGCTCCGGTCTCTACCTGGAGATACCAGGGATTGTTACAAGGCACGAAGGCTCTACCACTGAGCTATGCTCCTTCCCTGAAGAAAAGGAGGACCAGGTGGAGGAAGAAAGATTCTGGGTATTTAACTTGGGATCTTCTGCATGTGAAGCTGATGTTCTGTTTTTGTTGTTACTTAGTCATTGAGTTGTGTCCGACTCTTCCTGACCCCCTGGACCAGAGCACGCCAGGCACTCCTGTCTTCCACTGCCTCCCGCAGTTTGGTCAAACTCATGCTGGTAGCTTCGAGAACACTGTCCAACCATCTCGTCCTCTGCCGTCCCTTTCTCCTTGTGTCCTCCATCTTTCCCATCATCAGGGTCTTTTCCAGGGAGTCTTCTCTTCTCATGAGGTGGCCAAAGTATTGGAGTCTCAGCTTCAGGATCTGTCCTTCCAATGAGCACTCAGGGCTGATTTCCTTCAGAATGGATAGGTTTGATCTTCTTGCAGTCCATGGGACTCTCAAGAGTCTCCTCCAGCACCATAATTCAAAAACTATATTTATGCTCTAATGAGGCTTCCTCCCCCACTACACATCCGTTGTTTTTGTGCCAGCCTAAAAGAGGGGGAGAAATGTCACTTTTCCTGTTTAAAGTCTGGCATTCAAAGTGTGAAATTTACAGCTTCAAATAGAAAAATGTGTTAATTGCAATACTATATAGCTCAAGCTATGAATGCCGCTGCCATAAGACAACAGGGGCCAGCATCCACCATCAGTTTGATAAATCATTTATTTTTATTTTTTTCCTGCGGGCATCTGCAATGTGGAAGCCATATTTTGACTGAAATTTGTTGCATTGCTGAAATAGGTGTCTGCTGCAGGCTGCGAAGGCAGCTCCAGGTTTGGCTGGAAACATTGGCAGCCATTGCACCCCGTTGCCTATAAAGCGTGAATAATTGTTTGGTGCCTGTGTTTTTGTTCAGAGGAGAAAGACAGAGAGACAAGCAAGGAAGACAAAGGAGAGTGTTCACAATGTGGTTTTATAAATACTGTGTGGCATTGTTCTTTATTTCTCATTCTCTCTCTCTCTCTCTCTCTCTCTCACACACACACACACACACATACACCAACCAACCAACTTAGGGCATTTGGTTTACCGTTCTTGTGGGAATGTTCAGGGTGGCAGGAGAGGATATATTGTTTATTAATATTCTTCTTAACTTGCATCAGCAAGTTCCTTTACTTAGCAGAGTTTACATTCCCCTTTTTACATGCACAGCAGATAGCTGGTTGCAGGCTTGTGTAAGCCTCTCACTATTATACAATTCAGTCTGTCTCAGATTGAATTGTATAGTTCCTGGTAAGTTCCCTTTAATCCCTCTTAAAAGAATAAAGACACAACAATCTTATTTAAAGTCAATAAAAGAAGTTTACTCACATCAGTTCACAGTTGGATCCCTAAAGGTAGACTTAGTTACAAATATGTACATGTGGATCTACCCCATATGGGGGAATAATCCAGTGCTTATGCTAGCTGGAAGCTAGCATAGCAGTCCCTGGCAAATAATAATTAAAAAAAAGCTGGTCCAACAAAGAAGGAAGTCAAAAAGAGAGAGTGCTGCATGACTTGTCCTTTTTGTTACCTGGACAGGTAAGGTCACACCCACATCTAGTCACATGCAAGGAAGGATGCTCCAGCGGAGGAGGAAACAGGAAGTTTCAACTGGCTGGACAAACATCCTCTTGCACGTCTACTCTAGGAAAACAAGGAATGTTGTATTTGACTGCTCCCTGTGGATTACATCCCAAAGTTCTAACCTTGGGCCCCTTAAAATATCACTTCAGCAGCATATAGCTCTCAGTGCCGTAAGCACATGAGAACATAAGGAGAGCCCCAGTGGCCCTCTTAGTCAAGCATTTTGTTTTTATGGTGGTCAACTAGATGTCTATGGGAACCCTGCAAGCAGGACATAAGAGTAATACTTGCCCACTTGCTCCCTTGCCTACTTGGGATTTTCAGCAACTGGTATACAGAGGCATATTCCTTATGATAGTGGAGGGAGAGTCATAGCCATTTTTGCTAGTAGCAATAGATGGCTTCTTCTTCTTCTTCTTCTTCTTCTTCTTCTTCTTCTTCTTCTTCTTCTTCTTCTTCTTCTTCTTCTTCTCAATATTAAATTTTATTGAAAATGACACAGAGAAGAAAAAGGGGGAGTGAGGGGAGGAAAGAACAAAGTGTGGGTGGGGGAAGAGGTAGCCTCAGCTGACAGAATTCAAAATGACCTTAACAGATTAGAGAACTGGGCACAAGCTAACAAAATGAATTTCAATAGCGACAAATGTAAGGTTCTGCACTTAGATAGGAAGAACCAAATGCACAAATATAGGACGGGGGACACCTGGCTTACTAACAACACATGAGAAAAGGATCTTGGCATCTTGGTGGACGACAACAACAACAACAACACTTTCCCCAGCCACTCTGGGCGGCTTCCAACAAAGATTAAAAATACATTAAAATGTCACACATTAAAAACTTCCCTAAACAGGGCTGCCTTCAGATGTCTTCTAAATGTCAGGTAGTTGTTTATCTCTTTGACATCTGGTGGGAGGGCGTTCCACAGGGCGGGCGCCACTACTGAGAAGGCTCTCTGCTTGGTTCCATGTAGCTTTGCTTCTCACAGTGAGGGAACAGCCAGAAGGCCCTTGGCGCTGGACCTCAGTATCCGGGCTGAATGATGGAGGTGGAGACGCTCCTTCAGGTATACTGGGCTGAGGCCATTTAGGGCTTTAAAGGTCAACACCAACACTTTGAAATGTGCTCAGAAATGTATTGGGAGCCAATGTAGGTCTTTCAGGACTGGTGTTATGTGGTCCCGGCGGCCACCCCTCGTCACCAGACTAGCTGCTGCATTCTGGATTAGTTGTAGTTTCCGAGACACCTTCAAAGGTAGCCCCACGTAGAGTGCATTGCAGTAGTCCAAGCGGGAGATAACTAAAGCATGCACCACTCTGTGGAAACAGTCTGTGGGCAGATAGGGTCTCAGCCTGCATACCAGATGGAGCTGGTAGACAGCTGCCCTGGATACAGAATTGACCTGCACCTCCATGGACAGCTGTGAGTCCAAAATGATTCCCAAGCTGCACACCTGGTCCTTCAGGGGCACAGTTACCCCATTCAGGACCAGGGAGTCCCCCAAGAACAGTACAGTGTGATGCAGCTGCAAAACTTGCTAATAGTGTTCTAGGCTGCATCAACAGAAGTATAGTATCCAGATCAAGGGAAGTAATACCATCACTCTCTTCTGCCTTAGTCAGACCACACTTGGAATACTGTGTCCAATTCTGGGCACCACAATTAAAGATGGATATTGACAAGCTGGAACATGTGCAGAGAAGGGCAACCAAGATGATCAAGGGTCTGGAAACCAAGGAATGGTTGAGGGAGCTGGGTATGTTTAGCATGGAAAAGAGGAGACTGAGAGGAGATATGATAACCATCTTCAAATATCTTAAGGGCTGTCACATGGAGGAGAGAACATGCTTGTTTTCTCCTTCTCTGGAGGGTAGGACTCAAAAGGCTTCAAGTTGCGAGAAAGGAAATTCCGACTAAACATTCAGGAAAAAACATTCTGACAGTAAGAGCTGTTCAGCAGTGACTCCCTTGAGAGGTTGTGGACTCTCCTTCCTTAGAGGTTTTTAAACAGATTGTTAGAAATAAATCAGAGGTTGGATGGCCCTCTGTCATGGATGCTGTTGCTGAGATTCCTGCATTGCAGGGGGTTGGACTAGATGACCCATGGGGTCCCTTCCAACTCTAAGAGTCTATGATTCTATGAAATGTAATGTAATATACTGCCTTTCATTCTTATTTAAATTGATATAGTGTCGTTATCCTAATACATAAGTAGATATTAATATTCTACATTCTATATAAACTCGTTCCAAATGTTGTCATATTTATTCAAACAAAGTCTACATCTCTAAGTAGTCCATTCCCAAGTTGCGAGTGTTGTCCTATGGATGGTCTTTATTCTCCCTGAATTGTCTAATCCACTTTTAAAGCCTTCCAAGTCGGCAGTCATTAGTACAGTGGGACCTCAGGTTGCATACGCTTCAGGTTACAGACTCAGCTAACCCAGAAATAGTACCTTGGGTTAAGAACTTTGCTTCAGGATGAGAACAGAATTCGTGCAGCGGCAGCACAACGGCAGCGGGAGGCCCCATTAGCTAAAGTGGTGCTTCAGGTTAAGAACAATTTCAGGTTAAGAACGGACCTCCAGAACGAATTAAGTTCTTAACCTGAGTTACCACTGTATATCTTCTGGAAGCAAATTCCATGGTTCAATTGTGTGCTCTTTGAAGCAGTACTTTGTTTTGTCTGTATTGACATTTCCATCATTCAACTTCATTGAATGGTCCCAAGTTCAAGTGTTACCCCCTGATATTGTGTTGAGTATTTGTGCACTGGAAAGCCCATACAACTGATCCCATTCACATGCACCTGCTTTCCAAATTTTACCCTGGTGGCATGTGAAGAAAGTCACAGAGAAGAGGTGAAGAAAGTCACAGAGAAGAGGTGATTGCAATATCTGATGAAGGCTCTCCTTATGTAGCTATTGTCATAGAATTATAGAATCGTAGAGTTGTAAGGGACCACGAGGGTCATCTAGTCCAGCCCCCTGCAATGCAGGAATCTTTCACCCAACATGGGTCTCTAAACCATAACCCTGAGTCTAAGAGTCTCATGTTCTACTGACTGAGCTATTGCCTTTCATTGTGTATATCATTATGCATGGGGTGAGACCTCCTGAAAAAGTTCTGAGTCTTAACCCCCCACCCCACTTTTTTTCTTCTTCTTCTTCCTTCCACATTTCTTGGCTGCTTCTCTCTACTGGGACCCAATAAAAAATTGAAACTTTGCTTTAGGCAGTGATTCTGCACTTAACCACATTTGCTGCTCTTGGGATGCGTACGTTCTTGGTGTCAGAGTCTAGCAGTGCATGCATAAATTATAATCGTGAGTCTCCAACTGAGACGCCAGCTGCTAAATTCTCCTGCTCTGGAGGATGCTGGTGGGTGAGAAATTCTTAACAAGATCCCTTTGCCCTGCAGTCAACATGGGCTGGCTATTGAGCTAGGAGCTCATTTGCCAGCTAAGGCTAAAGCTGGGTCATGAGAGATACAAAGCCCAAAGCCATTTAAGGACCAAACTACAAAGTATGCAGGGGGGTCCGTGATTGAACTGATTTTAAACTCGAATGCACAGTGGGGGGAGAAGGCCTGTCAGTTTGACTGAACTGGAGGATGGGGCATTTAACCTTTTCCTCTGGTGCCATTTCCCCAATTAAAATCACCTTCACAAGGTGACGCTTGCATAAACAGGAGCCAGTGTGGTGTAGTGGTTAAGAGCGGTAGTCTCGTAATCTGGTGAACCAGGTTCGCGTCTCCGCTCCTCCACATGCAGCTGCTGGGTGACCTTGGGCTAGTCACACTTCTCTTAAGTCTCTCAGCCCCACTCACCTCACAGAGTGTTTGTTGTGGGGGAGGAAGGGAAAGGAGAATGTTAGCTGCTTTGAGACTCCTTCGGGTAGTGATAAAGCGGGATATCAAAACCAAACTCTTCTTCTTCTTCTCTTCTAATAGGTATCTGCAGCTCCCTCTATACAGCAGTGGTGGCTGGTGCCCATTTGTACCAATAGGGTGGAGTGCAGGGAGACTAACAGTGGGGGGCACCAGAGCACATGATAGGCAGAGCCAACTACCGGTAACTCAACTTTTGTCACCACCCTCTACTTTTGTTACCATCCTCATGCTTGCTGAGTTCTAAGGCAGGGAAAGAGTGCAGGACAGTGGCCACCAACCGAGTAGGTGGTGTTGTGGCTCCATCTCCAATACTTCATCAGTTGCTGCCCCTATATAATAATACAGTAATTACGTGGCGCTGTGGGTTAAACCACAGAGCCTAGGACTTGCCGATCAGAAGGTTGGCAGTTCAAATCCCCGCGACAGGGTGAGCTCCCGTTGCTCGGTCCCTGCTCCTGCCAACTTAGCAGTTTGAAAGCACGTCAAAGTGCAAGTAGATAAATAGGTACCGCTCCGGCGGGAAGGTAAACGGCATTTCCATGTGCTGCTCTGGTTGGCCAGACTCGGCTTAGTCATGCTGGCCACATGACCCGGAAGCTGTATGCCGGCTCCCTCGGCCAATAATGCGAGATGAGCGCCGCAACCCCAGAGTTGGCCACAACTGGACCTAATGGTCAGGGGTCCCTTTACCTTTACCTTAATGATGTTGGCAGAGGCCTTGTAGACCATGTAGCTGAACTCCCTGCTTGATGCAGGACACACATAGCTCAAGTATTCCCAACGGATGGCTGCCCAGCCTCAGCTTGAAGACTGGCAAAGAGAGAGAGCTCACCACCCCTAACCGGGAATTTCTCTTAACGTTCCATCAAAATCTACCCACCTGTAATGTATTCCTAGAACTAGCCCTGGGTCTCTGGGGAAGCTTTTCACCAATTTCTGGCACCCCCCCCAATAAATACTGATTGGAGGCTGTTTTTTTTTACAGTGGGTGAAAATACATGTGAAAAGCAAGCCCACCTGGACTTAGACCGACTGATTTATTCTTATAAAGTGGCTTCATACCAACAGCATAACTGTTTTGTGTCTCTGTTTCTGCTCTCTTCAGAAATGGCCCATAGCCTTCAGTGACAGTCCATCATTCTGCATAACAGGATCTCATTGGCGCATGTTTCATTTTTTTTTTTTAGAAAAACACACATTCGCTCCCGGTTCAGAATAAAATGAAATACTGTGCCAAAATTGATTATGCTGAGAAAATGGTTCTTGCATGAGTCATTCTTAAATGAAGGAAAAAATGCGGCATCTCAGGCAATTAAAGCTTCGGATGCAAATTTATATTCCCTTTCCAGTGGGATTGGTAGGATCTTGAAGCTTGCCTGCTAAATTCTAGCAATGGCCAGACCTGCTTTACCCTGAATTAAAACTGGAATCATCTTTTATTCTGACACTGTTCAAAGTGCGCTTTAGATTTTGTAAAAGTCAGGTCTAAACACCTTCAAAGGAACCCAATCCAGTGCTTGAATGGAGGGCTGCCCCTGTCTTTGAGATTGCCCCCATAGCTGCTCTTTTAGAAGGTTACAAGATTTGCAACCCCCTTCTTCAATATTCCACCATGCTTCTTCCCTCCAACTCAAAAAGAAAACTTTGTCTGTCTGTGTTGGGCTGTACACACTTTCCCTATACCACCAACTGGAGGCCCAGATTGTCCCCAACCCTGGCCGACCCAGAGAACATCAGACTTGGGCTCTCTGAATCGATTGGGGTGGTAGTTAAAACCCTGATTAAACAGTGGAGTGGGGGAAGGAGCTGCTGAGTCTGAGAGCAGGAGGGTTCAATCCTGCTGGGTGCTGCTTCAGAAGTGCCTTTCCTGATTGTCTGTACATTCATTGTCCAACACACCCACTTGGATGTGATAAACCAGCTCTGAAACCCTGGAACGGATAATCATTAGCAGCTGGAGCGGACTTATCTCCATGTGCTTCCCTGTCCCCTTTGATGGAGTAGATATGGAGATCAGTTGTGCTGGTATGGAAAAGGAAATTAAAAAGTCTCCAGCAACAAGAAGTGTCTTCCCTGCAGCCTTGCTGCACTGACACCTGCCAATTCCAGATTACTCCGGACAGCCCAGACTGACCTGGGGCAACCTGGGTCTGTCTTGAACCATCACAGCCCAAGCCCAGATCCCACTGACTCTGTTTGGATGTGGGCTTCAGCCAAATCCACTGCACAGCCCTAGGATGGATGGATGGATGTGTCCCCCTGCTCTGAATGTCTCTTGGAACAGGGCATATGGAGGAGCTATCAGCTGATTGGAAGTGTAAGGAAATTCCAATATCCCTGATACGTGGCCATCAAACTTCTGCTTAAAAACTTCCAATGTTAAGTTCAGGGATATGGAACCTGTGGCCCTGCAGTTGTTGGATTCCAGTTCCCTTCATCCTTGACTATTGGCCTTGCTGGCTGGGACTGATGTGAATTGGAGTCTGGGAAGCCACAGATTCCCCATCTCTGGTTTAGTTCAGCCTTAGTATAGAGTGATCTGGACAGCCTGGTCATACCAGCAAGTCCTACCATGTTCTCTAGGGCCTCCTCTCTGATAATTGCATTTAAGCTTCAAGCCATAGTCTTGGAGTCTTTCCATTTGTAGCCATATTCCAGTTTCTACATCTTGCCTACAACACGAGCGTTTAAAATTGTAAATGTTGATGCTGTTGAAACACATTTGACAGGTTTCTCATTCTTCCCCCAGATAGTTTATCTTCTTTTTTTAGGCATGTGTTTTAGCACTGCTGAGAATTTCTGTAACAGTTAGAATGTCTGAGAATTTCCCTTAGGGTGAGCCAAATTTGAGGCCAGCTCCACCACCATTTCGGGCACTGGGGAGTTACTACACCCTGAAAGTTTATAAGTCTCCAGCTTGGTGGTTTACAATGGCTCAAAGCTTTACAAATCGGAGGCCTTTGTAATAACCAACCCTCAACGATGAGTCACTACAGCTTCAAGCTTTATAGCTCTGAGACCATTTTCATAACCAATCCTGACTTGGGGGCTACTACAGCTTTGTAAATCTGAGGTCATTGTCATAATCATTCCAGGTGGAGGAATTACTACAGTTTGGATCTTTATCAGTGCTATTTTTCTAGAAAAGAGGTGCCAGAGCTCACCATGAACATCTCACTTGTTCTCTTAGAATGGCAATGGCTCCCACTTGAAAGGTGCTGGAGCTGAGCTCTGGCTGAAAAAACACACACAAGCCCTGATCTTTATCAATCTAAGACTGTTGCCATAATCAATCCAGGTCAGGGGTGTGGGTGGGTGTTACTACAGCCTGAAGTTTTGCAGGCATCTGCCCACTTCCAGCTTCTCCTTCACTCAACAGCCTTCCCCCTGGTGTTCACTATAACGGGGAGTCTAAAAACGGCTATAACTTCCCCCCTTTTGGCCAAAGTGGATGAAATTTACTGGCACAGGAGCCCCTTCAGAGTAGATTAAGCCTGCCAAATTGCAGCGAAATTAGCTACTAGGTCTTTTGGCAGGAGGTAAGGAGCACTCAGATGAGCTTTATATGATGGAAATTCCCATATGCATAGCATAGATCAAGGGTGAGGAACATTTAGCAGCCTGAAGGCCACATTCCGATCTAGGCAGCTTTCCAGGGGCCAGAGGTGGGCAAGGCTGGAGGCAAAAATGGGCATGCAAATGTTATCTCTGCAGAGTTTCTACACACTTGCACAGCCCTTTTCTTTCATCTAGACTAGCAAGAGGCCTTGACAGAATTCAATGACACATTTCAATCAGATGAAAACAATCCAGGAGGGTGCAGAGCAGGGTCAGCAAAGGGTGTGACCTGGTACAAGTCATGAGAGCCAGATGGAAAGCTTGGAGGGTTGAAATTTGGCCCACAGGACTGAGGCTCCCGACTCGTGGCTTAAATATTTACTCCCCCACCTCCATAATTGGGCTCCAGAGGGACTCCAAAAACAGCTCAAACACTGAAGCTATGGCAGCTTTCCCCACCCACCCACAATCCCTTTTTTATATATACATACACGTCAGAGGAGAATTGTTGACTGCAAGGATCAGAACATCCTCTTTGTATAAGCCTTCTGCTGGGCTTTGTTCCAGCCCTTTGCCGCTTCGCATGTTTTATATTCCTGCAGCAGACATTAATTCCGTTAATTACCACGGGCTAGAGGTCATCCGAGGTACCGGGAGACAAGTGTGCGCACGTGTGTTTTGCATAATGTGTTCTTCATTCTATCTGCCCTTTTATCTCACGTGCCGTTTGCACAGATTGAGGTAGGCAGGATGAAACGTTCAGAGAGAAAGCGATGCACCCTGAAATGTTAAGATGCTTCGCAATGTGAAGCTGACCTTGGGAGTTTGGTTGGAAGCGCCGGCTGGCAAAAAGAATAAAATGATCAGAATAAAATAAAGTCCTGGGGGAGGGGGTGGTGAGAGGACTGAGTCACAAGGAAGACATTATACTAGGATTATACTACAGAATGGCAGCAGCTTTCAGAGCACTGGTGTTAACAAGCTCAAAGTGGATTGGGGCCAACATGTATTTACTTGTTTGCTTGTAAGTTGTTGTTGGCTTCTTCCTTTTTTCATGGCTCTTTGCCATAAGTTCCAAGGGCTGGGATTCAGCAACAGAACATAGTATTATATAAAAAAGATACAACAATTGGTCACACCTGGAGTCCTGTGTCCAGTTCTGGGTGCCACAATTTCAGAAAGATATTGGCAAGCTGGAGCGTGTGCACAGGACCAAGGTGATCAAAGGTCTGAAAACCAAGCCTTATGAGGAACAGTTGAGGGAACTGGGTATGTGTAGCCTGGAAAAGAGACTGCGAGGAGATATGATAGCCATCTCCAAATATCACAAGGGCTATCATGTGGAAGATGGGGCAAGGTTGTTTTCTCCAGTTCTGGAGGGTAGGACTCAAGCTAATAGCTACAAGTTACGAGAGGGAGGGGGACGCGGGTGGCGCTGTGGGTAAAAGCCTCAGCTCCTAGGGCTTGCCGATCGAAAGGTCAGCGGTTCGAATCCCCGCGGCGGGATGCGCTCCCGTTGCTCGGTCCCAGCGCCTGCCAACCTAGCAGTTCGAAAGCACCTCCGGGTGCAAGTAGATAAATAGGGACCGCTTTCTAGCGGGAAGGTAAACGGCGTTTCCGTGTGCGGCTCTGGCTCGCCAGAGCAGCGATGTCACGCTGGCCACGTGACCCGGAAGTGTCTCCGGACAGCGCTGGCCCCCGGCCTATAGAGTGAGATGGGCGCACCAACCCCAGAGTCTGTCAAGACTGGCCCGTATGGGCAGGGGTACCTTTACCTTACGAGAGGGAGGAGGGAGGGAGGGAGGGAGATTCTGACTAAACATCAGGAAGAACTTTCTGACGTTAAGTGCTGTTCGACAGGGAATGGACTTCCTTGGGAGGTTGTGGACTCTCTTTCATTGGAGGTTGTAAACAGAAGTTGGATTGCCGTCTGTCATGGATGCTTCAAATGAGATTCCTGCATTCCAGGGGTTTGGACTAGATGACTCTTAGGATCCCCTCCGACTATGAATTATGCAGTTGCAGAACTCGTAAAATCACTCCACGTGGAATGGAACAGTATAAAGTCAGTTACAGAGGTGGGGTCCCACAAAATGAAATACCAGTTAAGATGTGCATACTGGGAAAATTGTTTGATGAAGATGTTAGGCACAACCCTGTGGGGAGGAAGCATCATGTTTTAGATGTTGCAACACTGAAAGACAGCAATAGCTATCTTGAAGGACATGTGGCACTGGCCAGCCACTGGCCAACACTTTTCCTGCTGTCCTCCAGAAATTCTCAACATAGAGTGTATTAGTTCCTAGGATTAACAGACTTCTGGAGAGCCATAAGTTCCCTCTGGCAGAACTCTTGCTCACTGGCTGGGCTAACTTAGTTCCAGTGTATGATCTGTAGGAAGCACCTGAGGCCACCATCTTGCTGAAGCTAAGAAATCTGGGTCTGGTTAGTTTCTGGAGGGGAGACTGCTTGGGAATCCCATGTAAATGGCATTGGGTTCCACGACAGAAGAAAGAACAGGTTGCCTTCAACCATTCTCTGCACTTCTGGGGGTGAAGGAACTACCAAGAGGCACTCATCTGCAGATCTTTAACCCAAGAAGGGCAATAGGGTTCAAGATGGTCTTTCTCTCTTGAGAACTTCTGTGGGCACATCCATGCCATCCACTTAAAGCAGCACCCATTGAAAGCACATGACACGATGGTGCTGTGAACTGTAGTCCTGTGAGAGGGGTGAACTACAATTCCCAGGGGACACACCATGTGCTTGAAATTGTGCTCAGAATGTACATTGCAGATGTGACCAACACATAACTCCATTTCAGCAATCTGAGGTTCTGCTCCAGAAAGGAAGTCTGCTCCATCCTGGCTGAGGAACTGCCACAAAAGAGATACCCTTGGTGCTTGTTTTGAGCACTGTGTGGTATTGAAAGAAGGCATATGCAAACATGCCAAAGCAGCTGTCAGATCTGAAAGGCAGAATCTGTCAAAACGGCTCCCATTATCCAGCTTCAAAGAGCCTACAGGATTACAGCCATACGAATTTAATGTGTGGGTCTAAGACTCTATGCTATTCAACGGCTCCCTCTATTAATTTATTTTTTGCATTCATCCATGCTACATCCTCGTCCCTAGTTTTTCCCATACTCCTTTTCATAAATATCAAGTGTGTTTTTTTTTTCCTTTAAAGAAAGCTAAGGATGCACAAGTTTCCATTCCTTCCTCCTCTGCAAGCTCTTATAGTAAATGATGTTAGGGTAAGTGAGAAAGATCCATTCGTTTCCAGAAACCATGAGAAGATTCTTGAAGCATCTAAGTGCAAGATTGTTTAGTCTACATCAGTAATAAATAGCTGAGGAGCACATATCTGCAGATTTGCACGATTCCTGCAGGGGAGAGACCATTGAGTTGAGTGCAGGCAGCATGTAGAACGGAAGTGTGCCTTACTATTTGTGTGGTAGTAAAGTTGTAAAAGTGCATGCAGGTGGTGCTGTTGTTTAAACCACTGTGCCACTTGGACTTGCTGATTGGAATGTCAGTGGTTCAAATCCCCGCGACGGGGTGAGCTCCTGTTGTTCGGTCCCAGCTCCTGACTACCTAGCAGTTCAAAAGCACGCAATGCAAGTAGATAAATAGATACAGCTCCGGCGGGAAGGTAAACAGTGTTTCTGTGCGCTGCTCTGGCTTCGCCAGAAGCGGCTTAGTCATGATGGCCACATGACCCGGAAAAACTGTCTGCTGAAGCGGACAAACGCCAGCTCCCTCAGCCTGTAAAGCGAGGTGAGCGCCGCAACCCCAGAGCCGTTCACAACCGGACTTAACTTTGAGGGGTCCATATACCTTTACCTTAAAGTTGTAAATAGTCCTCTGCCATCAAGAATGATATTGCCTTTCAAGTAAACAATGCTTGATTGAGCTTTATTGCTTCCATGAGTGTTTTATTGCCATCGGCCGTGTGCAACTTGATCCTTTCAATGCTTAGGCTGTGCGATCGTCCCTCTGCTATGCAAGGGAGCTAGCATACATGCAAGGAAGTGTTGCTGGACCACCCTCGATATACACGATTGGAGATCGTAAAATCTTCTTCAAATGTTGCTGGGTATGCTTGCTTGCAGCTCTCTCCTATAAATATTCATTTGTTATTTGGGTCCCACCTCTCCTCCAAGCATCTCGAGGCTGCATACATGTTTGAACACTGCAAATTGCTTCATAAATGCTAAGCTGTAAGCATCTACAGAGCTTCCCGTAGAGCCTTCCCTAGTGACTCAGAGCCAACGGCAGTGATCCAAATCTATCGCTGCCACTTTTCTTCCGAGAAGGTACTGGAAACTGAAGGTAAGGTAAAGGCAAATGATCCCTGTCCAGTCAAAGTCCAGTCAAAGGCGGGTATGGGGGTGGCGGTGCTCATCTCACTTCAGGCCAAGGTAGTTGGCGTTTGTCCACATACAGCTTTCTGGGTCATGTGGCCACCATGACTAAACTGTTTCTGGCACAATGGCACACTGTGATAGAAACCAGAGCGCATGGAAATGCCATTTACCTTCCCACCGCAGTGGTCCCTATTTATCTACTTGCATTGGTGTGCTTTCAAACTGCTAGGTTTTCAGGAGCTGGGACAGAGCAATGGCAGCTCACCCTGTTGCATGGATTTGAACTGCCGACCTTCCGATCGGCAAGCCCAAGAGGCTCAGTGGTTTAGACCACAGCGCCACCCAAATCAGCCCACTGGTCTGCCTAGCCCAATGCTGAGTTCTCTGCTCCAGTGGCCACTGTGGTGTGGCAAAGCCACCTGCCCAAGACCAGTGCTGATATAGCCTGACTTTGCTGTTCCCTGCTTCATCACCACAGCTGCTGTGCCCCCCCCCCAGCTTCATTCAGGTAAGATGCAGTAACTCTGGTATGTGGAAAGTGACTTTGCCCTAGGACACTAGCTGCTATTGGCAAGCAACAACTTTGTCCATGCTCAGACCTGTTCCTTGAGATCCTATTACAACAGAGATGTTGTGGGTTGACCCTATGCATGCAAGCACACATTCTGCTGCTTATCTGGACCCGCCTTGTGGTGTATTGGGAAAATGTATCTATTTATTGCATTCATTGTTGTTGCTGCTTATTAAATTTGTAGACCGCCCTTCTTCTAAAGAACACAGGGCAGTTCACAACTGGCAGACCCTCCAGACAGACTCCCAGTATTCCGGATTATTGGTCATACTGGCAGGAACTGATGGGAAATAGCTGAAGGGCCACCGGTTCCCCATGCCTATTCTACAAGATGACAACAACAAACAAACCTATGGTCACATGAAGCATCCTCAATAAGTCCAAACAATCCACATGAAATCCTTGTCTAGACTTTGTGAAAGGATTTTCTGGAACTGTAACAACTTTTCATGCTGATTGTTTGGACTTTATGAACAGACAAGTGGAATAGACACCATTACATGGATTGACCTTGTGCATGAACTGACTAGAGAGTGATCTGATCCACTGGGTCTTCTGCTTTGTTCGTTTGTTGAACTTTATGAGTTACTTCTGTTGAAATTTACAATTGGATACAATGAATAGTATACCTTATTTATCTAAGAACACAGCCGGTTATGTCTCGTGTGTTTATTGTGAATATTCTACAAGATGTTCAGACATGAGGCATGAGAGGCTGAAAGCAGTTTTCTTCCTTGATGTGTCCTCCATACTCTTGTATCTTACTCTGAATTATGATGTCCTGGGTGAGGATGGGTGAACCTGTCAATATCTGTTTCTCTCAGTCTCTCATTTGTCCAGTCCAAAGTTATATTCTCCACATTCATGCACCCATTTGTGATTTTTTTATTTTGCGATTTTCTAAAAGAAAATTCATCAGCATTCTAGTGTGGATTTCTCCTAATTTCTTATTTAATTTGGCTCATATGCTCAAAATCTTTTGCAAAGTGATTTCTTCTTGTATGCTATTTTCAGTAACATACAATTTTTTAATGCCTGGTATATGCATTTTTATATGCAATTCTCTGCTGGAGAAGTGCATTGCTACATATGGAGAAGTGGGAATTCTGAAAGATGGTTGCGTTTCAATTTATGCATTACCTCTGATAGTGCAAGTCTAAGGTTGCGGTCCTACATTGCCTGGGAAGTTGTTCCAGGGACCACAGGATTCTCCAGATCTCTCGCATTACAGAGGGGGGAAGGCACATTCAGAGAAGGAGATCTGACCAAATGTGCCCCTTCTCTGAGGCTCCTGAATGTTCTGCAGGCAGTGCCCCACTGAAATCGGAGCTCAGATGTTCAGCGAAATGAGCAGCTACTAGCCATGATACCTCTGTTTTACTGCCGGAGGCAACAGGCTTCTATATTTAGGTGCTGAGAATCCTACTTTGATGCAGCTATATGCTCTTCACTAGGAATCCCAGAGGCATCTGACTGAGCACTCTGAGAACAGTATTTTGGACTAATTGGGACGTCTCCTAGATCCAGAAGGGTTCTTCTTATGTCCATGTAGAGACAGGGTGTCCAGAGCATGTTCCTACTCTTTCTCCTTGCTCCTCTGCCTGGCCGCTCACCTGCAGGTAGCAGTCACAAGTAAGAGAAGAAGAAGAGTTTGGATTTGATACCCCGCTTTATCACTACCCGAAGGAGTCTCAAAGCAGCTAACATTCTCCTTTCCCTTCCTCCCCCACAACAAACACTCTGTGAGGTGAGTGGGGCTGAGAGACTTCAGAGAAGTGTGACTGGCCCAAGGTCACCCAGCAGCTGCATGTGGAGGAGCGGGGAATCAAACCCGGTTCCCCAGATTACAAGTCTACCGCTCTTAACCACTACACCACACTGGCTCTCAGAGGATAGGAGCAGGAGAGTAAGGAGGCTCCACAGAGATTAGTCCTGGTCCCTGAGGATGCAGTCCTCAGCAGGTGCTTAATGTTGCCAACCCTTGATGCTGGCACTTCTTTCAAAAAGTGCATTAGAAACAAATTCTAATCCCATTCTTTGTATTTTCATAGAATCATAGAAGGGAACCCAAGGTTCATCTAGTCCAATGCAGGGGGTATCCGACTTGCCCATGTATCAGAAAATGCTGTTAACTCTAGAAGCTTGAGTCACTTCTGGCACCACAAGAGAGATGCTGTTCCTCGCGATGGGTTTTGTGCTTTGCTGCAAATAGATATTCTTGTGGAAATCCCTCCCTCCCAGGGTTGCTGGTGTCCGTGTTTGTTTCAGTCTACCGATGTGGCGCACGAAGCAAATGGATTGCTTACATGGGAAACATTTCATTTGTGCTTACAGCTGGGAGGTTGGAATGTGCTGCTGTTTGTAGCGGTCAATTCACTTTCAAGTCTGGAGCCTCCCCTGCTTTGCTAAATGACTTGGGTTCACTTCTCCTTAGCTTCCTGTCCTTTCGTTATGTCACGGAGAGCTTATGTCTATTTGTGAGTCCACACTTCTGGTTAGAGCTCCAAAACACCTAGCATTCAAGGAGAAGTTTAGTCTGTTTACTTTATAATTTTTTTATTTGATTTTACAATTTAATCTTCAACACATTTATCATATTTTTAAAAAACAAAACAAAACTCCCCCACCCCATGACTTCCCTCAACTTCCCCTTCTGGTTCTTTAACAATTTGCTAGGTAAAGGTAAAGAGACCCCTGACCATTAGGTCCAGTCATGGCCGACTCTGGGGTTGCGGCACTCATCTCGTTTTATTGGCCGAGGGAGCCGGCGTACAGCTTCCGGGTCATGTGGCCAGCATGACTAAGCTGCTTCTGGCGAACAAGAGCAGCGCACGTAAATGCTGTTTACCTTCCCACCAGAATGGTATCTATTTATCTACTTGCACTTTGATGTGCTTTTGAACTGCTAGGTTGGCAGGATCAGGGACCGAGCAACGGGAGCTCACCCCATTGCGGGGATTCGAACCGTGACCTTCTGATCGGCAAGTCCTAGGCTCTGTGGTTTAACCCACAGTGCCACCCGCATCCCTAACAATTTGCTACTTCTGCTTAATTTTTCTATCTTACTTTTTGTCTTTTAGTTAAATGCTCTTATATTCGTATCATTCTTAAACCAAATTTTCTTCAAATTACATCTTACATTTCATTAATTTCCATATTATTATCTCTTAACCTTTACACTTGTTTTCTTAGTTGTAAGTGTTTACTCGAACCCTGCTAGTAAGTCCATTTCTTTCCAGTATTTCTGTTAAGTGCAGCATGTACGGTTCCCAGTCTTTTAAAAAGTTTTTATTGTCATTGTCTCTGAGTATTCCCGTGAGTTTTGCCATTTCTGCGTATTCCATAAGTTTGACTTTAGTTTAGTCTGTTTTCATGACTTTTCCCCAACTATTAAATTCCACATTATATTTGAGCTTTCGCATGATGTCAAAGCAACTTCTGGAACTTCCTTGGATAATTTTAAACAGAGGTTTAAAATCCATCTGCCAGAGATTCTTTAGCTGTGGTCGCTGCATTGCAGGAGGTTGGACTAGATTACTGTGGGGTGCCTTCCAGCTCTATAGCGCAGGTGGCCTTGTGATCTAAACCACTGAGGCTCTTGGGCTTGCTGATCAGAAGGTTGGTGGTTTGAATCCCCGTGATGGGGTGAGCTCCCATTGCTCTGTCCCAGCTCCTGCCAACCTAGCAATTAGAAAGCACACCAGTGCAAGTAGATAAATAGGTACCGCAGTGGTGGGAAGGTAAAAGGCATTTCTGTGCGCTTTGATTTCCATCACGGTGTTCTATTGTGCCAAAAGTGGTCTAGTCCTGCTGGCCACATGACCCGGAAAGCTGTTTCGGACAAATGTCAGCTCCCTCGGTCTGAAGCAAAATGTGCGCCGCAACCCCATAGTCGCCTTTGATTGGCCTTAACTATCTTTTACCTTTTACCTTTATAGGTCTTTTACCTTTTACCTTTATAGCACAAGTTTAGTGCTCATTTCCATGTTATTTGCTTCCAGAAAACAGCTCTTTGCAAATAATACAGAAATGAGTGCTTAATATGCATTATGTTCCACTATAGTTTCAGAAATGTTGTTTGCGTTGTGCGAGAGCTCAAATATAATGTGGAAATTAACAGTTAGGGAGATGCCAGTGGAATTGAATAAATGCCATGTGAATACAGCCCTAGAGAGCACATGATAACTCACCTGCGCTAGGCCTCCTAATCATTGCACTATGGAAATGAAGAGAGACCCTGGTGTAATTAACCACAGCACATCCCAGCTCTAGAGCCTGGGACCTGGGACCTAACACAATTTCATTTTCTCCATAACCAAATCCCCAGTGTGCTTTTACCTGAAACTATTCCTAACTCCTTCCCCCCACAAACAGATGGCGCAGCAGATAAAATGAAACATGCCGACATAATGTTTTGCTACCTGTCTTGGTGAAGCAGGGGAAACTGCAAAATTTAACGAAGGGGAAAGGGAGGTTGACTGCTGTTGGGAGTGCAGCTATTATTACCAGCTCCAGGGATGGGGGAGATGTCGATTTCATTTTGCCCATAAAGGCGCACCTACCTGGTTTGTAATTTCCAAAATGGTATGAGAACAGGAACGCAGCCATCCTTCGAAATGAATTTTGCGATGCAGTTCTGCAGACAAATAATGCATACCAAGAAATGCATATATTAGAATAAAGTGTATATAGGAATGCATATACTCATGAAAATAAGATTTTAAAATGGACTATATTAGGGGAAATGGGATAGGATACAGAAAGAAACAGCCACCCACAGCTAATGTCACTGGGTGAAAGTTTGTCTGTCTCTGCTTCCTATGCCACCTGTAAAAGGCCTCTGTAAATATCCCCCCGGAAATTTACAATGTGCAATTGACTGTTTGCTCTTCCCTCTCTGTTCTTGTTTGGTTGTTTGTAATTTAGAGCATTTGTACCTCAAACTTCTGCTTTTTAAGATGCTTTTTAGACAGCATCTTAAAAAGCAGAGACATCACCTTGCCAACAAAGGTCCGTACTGTATAGTTAAAGCTATGGTTTTCCCAGTAGTGATGTATGGAAGTGAGAGCTGGACCATAAAGAAGGCTGATCGCTGGAGAATTGATGCTTTTGAATTATGGTGCTAGAGGAGACTCTTGAGAGTCCCATGGACTGCAAGAATATCAAACCTATCCATTCTGAAGGAAATCAGCCTTGAGTGCTCACTGGAAGGAAAGATCGTGAAACTGAGGCTCCAATACTTTGGCCACCTCATGAGAAGAGAAGACTCCCTGGAAAAGACCCTGATGCTGGGAAAGATTGAAGGCACAAGGAGAAGGGGATGACAGAGGACGAGATGGTTGGACAGTGTTCTCGAAGCTACCAGCATGAGTTTGACCAAACTGCGGGAGGCAGTGGAAGACAGGAGTGCCTGGCGTGCTCTGGTCCATGGGGTCACAAAGAGTCGGACACGACTAAACGACTAAACAACATCAATCTTCAGCCACAAAGGCTGCCAGAGCAACTTGCAGATAATCAAAACAAGACAGTCCCTACCCACACATGGCGTAATGGTTGGAGCATTGGACCATCATGACCTTGGAGACCAGAGTTTGAATCCCCACCCAGCCTTGAAGCTCATTGGGTGACCTAGCGCCAGTCGCCATCTGTCACCCTAGCCTACCTCACAGGGTTGCTGTGAGGATGAAATGGGGAGGGGTAGAACCATGTACACCACCTTGAGCTCCTTGAGAAAATAAAAGGTGGTATAGAAATGTACTAAATAACTAAATAAGACTGTGGACTGCATCCTCATTAGTAGAAGTGTTACTGTACTGAATAGATCACCTTCAGCAATATCAGAGAAGGATCTTAGAAGGAGTTCCCTCTTGTGTTGATATAGAATCTTAAAGCCATTGGTTCCAGTTCTATCCTCCAGAGCAGGAGAAAACAAGTATGTTCCCTCTTCCATGTGACAGCCTTTAAGATAGCTATCATAGCTCCTCTCAGTCTCCTCTTTTCCAGGCTAAACATACACAGCTCCTTCAAGCATATCTCTTAAGACTTAGTTTCCAGTCCCTTGATCATCTTGGTTGCCCTCCTCTGCACACATTCCAGCTTGTCAATATCCTTCTTAAACTGAGGTTCCCAGAGTTGGACACAGTATTCTAGATGTAGTCTCACCAAGGCAGAAAAGAGTGGTATCATTGCTTCCCTTGATCTGGACACTACTGTTGATGCAGCCTAGAACAGCATTAGCTTGTTTTGCTGCTGCATCACACTGTTGACTCATGTAAAGCTTGTGGTCCACCAAGATCCCTAGATCCTTTTTACATGTACTACTAGTAAGCCAGGTGCCCCCCATCCTATATTTGTGAACCTGGTTCTTCTTGCCTAAGTACAGAACCTTACATTTGTCCCTGTTGAAATTCATTTTGGTAGGTTAAGGTCATTTCGAATTCTGATACTGTCTTCTGTGGCATTAGCTACCCCTTCCAGCTGGGTGTCATGACAGAAGCACAGTATGGTTTTGTCTGGTCAGGAACTCTGCCACTATCCACAAGAACCTAGGATCTCTTTGGTGGCAGTTCACCATCTACACCGCCAACAGTGCCCAAGCTGTGGAAAGAGGAATTGTCTAAAGCCCTTAGCATTTTTGATCTCCCTATTCAAGATCTCTCAGCTGTGGCAAGCCTTGCAGTATTCTGGAACCTGGGGAAACATTAATCATAGCTGGGAGTTAAAGAAATTACTCATGTCATGCAGGCCTTGCCTTCTTCCGATGGAGAACAGAAAATGAGCAGCTCAACAATAGGGTGAAATAAATGTTTGCTAACCTCGGTGATTGCTTGGGCTAAAAATAAGCCAGCAGCACAGGGATCAGCCAGGTTCCACAGCATCTTATGAGCAATAAAAGTGGTAAATTGCTTACATCCAGCTGTGGCTTTGAGTTTCTTTCAATGAAAATTGGATTCTGGTCTTGGCAGGGTGAGACCCAAATCAGCGGCCAGTTAGCTTGCAAAAGGCAACATGTAAAGGTTGTTTACTGGATTTATTGCACACTTTCATGCTCCACCTTTCCTCTGCCATGGAGCTGCAGGTCTGGACCAGGTCGACCATTATGCAGAATACAGTGATTTCATTGGATGCAGATATGAGACCTTCCAGGTGTCCCCATTTCCCAGGGACACTCCCGGATTTACAGAAGCTGTCCCGGTTTCTGAATTGATCCTGGAATGTCTTGCTTTTCCTTAAAGGTAAAGGTAAAGGGAGCCCTCACAGTTAAGTCCAGTTGGAAATGACTCTAGGGTTGCGGTGCTCATCTCGCTTTACAGGCCGAGGGAGTCAGTGTTTGTCCGCTCTTTGGACAGTTTTTCCAGGTCATGTGGCCAGCATGACTAAGCTGCTTCTGGCACAATGGAACACCGACACCAGAGCAGCACACGGAAACACAGTTTACCTTCCCACCGGAGTGGTACCTATTTATCTACTTGCACTTTTTGGTGTGCTTTCGAACCGCTAGGTTGACAGGAGCTGGGAGTGAACAATGGGAGCGCACCTCGTTGCGGGGATTTGAACTGCTGACCTCTTGATTGGCAAGCCCTAGGCTCAGTGGTTTAGACCTTGTGTCTCATAGCTGCTGATAAATCCAAAGTAGAATATCCACGGTCAATGGCAATATACCATCAGACGCTAAATATTGGAGGGAATGGGATGCTGCTTTTTTGCACCGCTCCAGCATTTCTCCAATGAAAACAGGGATGTCATATATAATAATAATAATAATAATAATAATAATAATAATAATAATAATAATCCGCCCATCTGACTGGGTTGCTCCAGCCACTCTGGGCAGCTTCCAGCATATATAAAAACATAAGAAAACATTAAACATTAAAAAAACCTTCCCTATACAGGGCTTCCTTCAGCTGTCTTCTAAAGGTTGCATAGTTACTTACCTCCTTGGCTCGTGGGTCACATGGCTCCATACCCTCCAACATTTCTAAGGGGCGCGGGTGGCGCTGTGGGTTAAACCACTGTGCCACTTGGGCTTACCGATCGAAAGGTCGGCGGTTCGAATCCCCGCGACAGGGTGAGCTCCCATTGCTCTGTCCCAGCTTCCGCAAACCTATCAGTTCAAAAGCATGCAGTGCAAGTGCTCTCTGGCGGGAAGGTAAACAGCATTTCCGTGTGCTGCTCTGGTTTTGCCAGAAGCAGCTTAGTAATGGTGGCCACATGACCAGAGGGAAACTGTCTGTGGAAGCAGACAAACACTGGCTCCCTCAGCCTTTAAAGTGAGATGAGAGCTGCAACCCCAGAGTCATTTGAGACTGGACTTAATTGTCAGGGGTCCCTTTACCTATGAGCCACAAATAACTTCCAGAAAGGGAAAAGCCCAAGCTGCTGGGCTGTGGAAGTTCATGCTTGAGAAGTGCGTGTGTGTGTACGAAATAAATAAATAACATGCCTTATCTCTCTGCTCAGCTCACTTTTTCAAACACTTTATTGTAAGCGAGCATGTCTTTGCTCATGACTCACAGTTGCCCTTTATTTCTGAAGCAGCATATCATTATTTTGGTCCTCTCCGAATCTGACTTCATTGATTTTTGTGCTAGCGGGAGAGCGAGGGAGAAAGAGTGAGAAATATTCCGTTCTGTGGGACAATATTTCATAAGCAGAACGGAGAGGGGGACGGCTTTTCTTCTTTCTTTCTAAAGGTTCTATTATTATTTTTCCACCGGCAAACAAATCCCAGCTTCGTAGCTGGAAACCTAATGCAACACAGTGCCGGACAAATATATTATGAAGCCCTGCATATTTTCTAAGCAAGACAGCAAATTCTTTCTCTCGCTCTCCTGTTTCTGAGCCATAGTCTCATTCCATGGGGTGTTTTGTTTTGCTGCGGCATTGCCCCTGATGATGATGATTATTTTGGAAAGGATTTGGTAACAGAAGCAGGAAAGTGTAATAGTGAGGCTGGGTTATATTTTTTGCTGAAGAATAACACTGGGAAGATTGATCAGCAGTCAGGTCGGTAAACAGGTTTGTTCTTTGTCGCTTGTAATGTATGGTGGTGTTCTTAATGCAAGCAATACTGTGTGTTTCTCGTTTTGTTCTCTGGTTGTTGTCATGTGTTGGTGGGATTTGCAAGGCTTGCACATACCATCTCACTAATGCTTGGTGACTGGGCCAAACCACACACACGGGGCATTTACCATGTATCTATCCCTTTTGGTGTGGTTTTTAGGAGTTTAATACTAATACTAATACTAATACTAATACTAATACTAATACTAATA
>JAXCMG010000020.1:28740960-28776558 GCA_034642415.1 Podarcis siculus | reverse complement strand
TAATACTAATACTAATACTAATACTAATACTAATACTAATACTAATACTAATACTAATACCAATTTATTATTTGTACCCCGCCCATCTGGCTGGGTTTCCCCAGCCACTCTGGGTGGCTTCCACAAAAACAAAAAATACACTAAAATATCACACATTGAAAACTTCCCTGAACAGGGCTGCCTTAAGGTGTCTTCTGAATGACAGGTAGTTGTTTATCGCTTTGACATCTGATGGGAGGGCATTCCACAGGGCAGGCGCCACTACCGAGAAGGCCCTCTGCCTGGTTCCCTGTAACTTGGCTTCTCACAATGAGGGAACCGCCAGAAGGCCCTCGGCGCTGGACCTCAGCGTCCGGGCAGAACGATGGGGGTGGAGACACTCCTTCAGTTATACTGGGCCGAGGAATTGTGCTTGGAAATGTACTGGGAGCCAATGTAGGTCTTTCAAGACCGGTGTTATGTGGTCTCGGCGGCCGCCCCCAGTCACTAGTCTGGCTGCCACATTCTGGATTAGTTGTAGTTTCTGGGTCACCGGGTTATCATTAGGTAAAGGTGAAGGGACCCCTGACCATTAGGTCCAGTCGTGGCCGAATCTGGGGTTGCGGCACTCATCTCACTTTATTGGCCGAGGGAGCCGGCGTACAGCTTCCAGGTCATGTGGCCAGCATGACTAAGCCGCCTCTGGTAAACCAGAGCAGCGCACGGAAACGCCTTTTACCTTCCCTCCGGAGCGGTACCTATTTATCTACTTGCACTTTGACGTGTTTTCGAACTGCTAGGTTGGCAGGAGCTGGGACTGAGCAAAGGGGGCTCACCCCATTGCAGGGATTCGAACCGCCGACCTTCTGATCAGCAAGTCCTAGGCTCTGTGGTTTAACCCACAGCGCCACCCGCGTCCCCAATACTTATCATTAGAGGCTTTCAAACAAAGGTCAGGTATTCTTGAGCTGTGGTTCTTGCATGGCAGAGGGTTGGACTAGATACTCTTGAGGTCCCTTCCAACTCTAAAATTCTATTTTAAAGCATGGGTCTTCAGGCATAGGTCAGACCCACAGGGGGCCAAAAGGCCACACCAGGTGAGTCGCACATTCGCCATGTTAGATTACAGCTTAGGTGGATCAGATCACCACTCAGCTGAACCTCTGCACAAGGCCGGTGAGTTTTCCATTTGCTCCCCCTATGCCCACCATTAAATACATGAAATGCAAAGCTGCACAATATGTGAAGGGGACAAATTCAATATTGCTTGTGCAGGTGATTTGATCCACCTTCAGCAGGCTTTTCCTGGCGGTAAGGCCGATTTTTAAGGTGCTGGTTTTAACCTTTAAAGCCCTATATGGCCTAGGACCCTCGTACCTACGGGACCGCTTCTTCTGGTATGTCCCACAGAGGAACTTACGATCTTCAAACAAAAACATCTTGGAGGTCCTGGGCCACAGAGAGGTTAGGCTGGCCTCAACCAGAGCCAGGGCTTTTTCGGCTGTGACTCCGATCTGGTGGAACACTCTGCCACAAGAGACTAGGGCCCTGCGAGACTTGACATCTTTCCGCAGGGCCTGCAAGAAAGAGCTGTTCCACCAGGCCTTTGGCCAGGGCACAGCCTGACTCCTTCCTTTGGCAATCCTCACAGAACTTCTAGCCCAATGGTTGCCATTAATTTGATTGGAATTAATTTTATAATGAAATGATTTTAGAATGTTGTATTATTTTATTGTTGTTAGCCGCCCTGAGCCCGGCTTCGGCTGGGGAGGGCAGGATATAAATAAAAATTTATCATTATTATTATTAGCTTTTGAAAAACTTCTGCTGTCCATCTCCATCTTCTCCCATCTGCTCAACCAACTTCTCCCTTTCTCACCTGCTCTTTAGGTGATGACCTGAAAACATCATGTCGGAGGTCCAGGGAACTGTCGACTTTTCTGTGGAGCTGCACAAATTCCATAATGTGGATCTCTTCCAGAGAGGGTGAGTCAATAGATTTCTGTAAATGTATTCGTGCATAAGAAAGTCACAAGTGCTTTGATGTGAATCAGAAAGTCCCTCTTCATACCAGTTGCTTCAGAGAAACAAGCCATGGACATCATGCTCATGCCTGAGTTGTGGACTTCTGGCTGACCATGGGAAAAGTTTAATTAGATCATCCTTTGCCAGCCTGGTATCCTCCAGATATTTTGGACTACAACGCCCATCATCTCTGACCATTGACCATCCTGGCTGATGATGATGGGAATTGTAGTCCAGAACATCTGGAAGGCACCAGATGATGAGTGGACCTTTTCAGTAGTGGCACTTCACCTGTGGAATCCTCTTCCTAGGAGACTTGTCTGAATTCTGTGGTGCTAAAGTGACTGTATACAAATGCATATACTGGGGTAAAGCATGCGTTTAAATGCATATAATAGTGAAACTAACACACAAAAGGCATCATATAAGAGGAAATTGTTTTGCAAAAATGTGCTTATCAGAAAGAATTACATGCAAATAGATATGTGTATATTAGGAAAATGCTTCTGAATATTCATGAGGATTTGTTAAATGAAATAAAATCACAAACTGAGGTGGAAATGTGGAGAACTGAATTTAAGACTGGGAAAAATGAGAAACTGAAAAAAACCTAAAATTGACAGATTTAAGCTCATCCCTAGTGTATATATAGCATTGCAGCCTTATGCAATTACTGCAATACAATATTTCAAAGGCTGAAATAGGAATCACCCCTTGTTTATGACCCTGTCCTGTTTGGAAGACATTCAGGGGGGGAAATGCATGAAATAATTTGCATACTCAATCAGTGTTTACAACAATCAAAAGCAGACACTGGAAAATTTGGAGTGGCATGTTCAAAATATATTGTCTTTTTGAAAGTAAGTAAGTAAGTAAATAAGTATTTGTGTGTGTGTATGTGTGTGTGTGTGTGTGTGTATGGGGAGATATACTGAGACCTAAAGGTCAAGCATATATAATGCAAATTTTGAAAGAAATGCACATTTGAAGGTTTCTTCTCCTCATTGAAATTCACCCCCATCACCTATGATTTAATCAGTGGAGACAGCTGAGTCTCTACCAAAATTAGTTTAAAGTTTCTGACATTCTTTAATAAACTTGGAAACTGAATTATCCAGATTCAGCAGAGATCAATTAATTGATTTGCCTGCTTATGCCAGGTCTTCATTCCCTCCAACTTCTTCTTATGCCACTCAAAATAATTGACAAATTTGGTGTGTATATTCGTAAACATAAAAAGAGGTAGCAGAGGTGGCTTAGTATGGAGGGGAGAAAAAAGTAAAGCAGAGGCAACTGAGAGAAAGAGTGGGAGGTTCCAGTAATCAGCCGGTGTGGTGTAGTGGTTAAGAGCGGTAGTCTCGTAATCTGGGGAACCGGATTCGCGTCTCCGCTCCTCCACATGCAGCTGCTGGGTGACCTTGGGCCAGTCACACTTCTCTGAAGTCTCTCAGCCTCACTCACCTCACAAAGTGTTTGTTGTGGGGGAGGAAGGGAAAGGAGAATGTTAGCCGCTTTGAGACTCCTTAAGGGGAGTGAAAGGGGGGATATCAAATCCAAACTCTTCTTCTTCTTCTTCTAATCATAGAACTGATTTAAATTTGTTTTGAATATTGTACTTCAGAGCATAATAATATACGTAAGATGAGCTGGCTGGATCAGGCAAATGGCCCATCTCATAGCGGCTGATAAGGTGCCCATTAGAAGACCACAAACAGGACCAGAATTGGGTCCTCCAGAGCCCTAGGAGAGTGACCAAATAAACTATCTATAGAATGCAAAAAACACAAAGGCCTGAGAGAATTGCCATTGCATTTACGAACCAAGAAAGCTGCATTATATCATGTTATATCATTGGTCTGTCAAGCCCAGGCCTGGGGGAACTTTTCCAGCTTGAGGGACACCTTCCTTTCAGTGGCAGGTGGAACAACTAATCCAAATCTTACCTTTGCATGGTAGGATAGTTTCTACACAGATTCACACCCTCTCTATCCTTCATCCAGGCTAGTGAGAGTCATTATCAAAGTTCAGGGATGGATTCTAACCAGGCAAAAATACTTAAAGAGGTTCTGAACCAGGACTGGTGAGGGGCATTGCCTGGGGAGGGAGGTTGTGGCATGAGAAGAGTCCAGCAGGCCAGGTAAAGAGGTTTAAATTTGGCCCACATGCTTGAGGCTCTCCATCCTTGATCTAGTCAACCCATGCTCTCCAGATCTTTCAGACTACAACTGCCATCAGCCAGAGAGAGAGCCATGGACAATAGGAATTGTAGTCCGAAACAACTGGAAAGCAACAGATTGAGGAAGGTTGTTTTGGTTGTCTACAGAGGCATTCCGGTGTCCCAGTCCAGGATCTCCTGAACCCTAAAAAGGATCTTGTAAATTTAAAGCAAAGCAGGATTGGGTCTTGGACATTCTGAATGCAAGGCAAAATGGTTATGGCTTTCCCCCGTATATCACTTAAAGTGGATTTGAAGGTTCCTGTTTGGCTCAAATATGGAAGAAATGCTGAAGTAAGGGAGAAAAAGATCATACTAGTAAAAAAATTTCAAAAAGATCCTTGACACTGAAGGGGATTTTTTTTGGGGGGGGGGTGTCTTTTTTAATGGCTTTTTGTTCTGGAGTTGAAATGTGTAACACTTTAGAGGGGGAAACAGAGCACTTTAATTACTAAAAGAGCTTGCTGCTAAGGCACTAGGTGATTAAATGCAAGTCAATCCTTTCATCAGTCTACATCCAATTTTGGTGTTCAATATATATCCATTAATCTGCGGGCAAGATGTATGTCTTTATTCCTTGGCAGCGCAATTGCATTCCACCCCCCCCCCCAACCTCTGATAGCAAAAGCTTGCAATAATGAATCGTGTATTATACTGTAGCATAATCATCTCTCTGTGCATAATGTATTTTATGATGATGTCCACAAACAAGCAGGATGTTGGCTTCTAATAGAATTGGAAATGTAACCATAGCGGGAGATAGTTGCTGTCAGGCAACAAGAACAATAGCAATAACGTTGGGGACAGGAAATGTATACTCTTGAGATTATCATGCTCTGAGCATTTTGCCAGTCAGCAAAAAAAATATCTGCATGATACGATGCATGGTTTCTTTACCCCAAAAGGAGATGCTATGAAATGGTGTACAACTCATGGTGAGCCACCAAGCCAAGCATAGCGCCAACCATCTCCCCAGCCAAGAATAGCAACTGAGCAGGATTAAGAAAAAAACACACAATTTGAGATAGCAGAGATCATGCATCTAGCACTAATAATGTCAACATTGTATAAGAAAGCTTACAGTATCTACACTGCAGAGGATGGATAGGGAAGCTGTGGTCCTCCAGATACTCTTGGTCAACTCCTGCCATCATCCCTCACCATTGAAGAAGAAGAAGAGTTTGGATTTGATATCCCACCTTTCATTCCCTTTAAGGAGTCTCAAAGCAGCTAACATTCTCCTTTCCCTTCCTCCCCCACAACAAACACTCTGTGAGGTGAGTGGGGCTGAGAGACTTCAAAGAAGTGTAACTGGCCCAAGGTCACCCAGCAGCTGCATGTGGAGAAGCAGAGACACGAACCTGGTTCCCCAGATTATGAGACTACCACTCTTAACTCCTACACCACACTGGCCACTCCAGTGTGTCTACACTCCACTGGCCACCATTGGTCATGGTGGCTGGGACTAGGAATGCCAGAGAAATAGAAATGGGAGCAAAAATTGATGTCTGGAATGGCAATCAATGCAGCAGTTATGAATAATAATCACTGTTGATACTTTCAGTCTGAAAATGATATGTAATTGATCATTGTCTCCCCCCAAAATTTTTTGTGGAGTGTTTCATTTGCCTTTAAATCAATGGGGTGGGATAATGATAGTGTAATTTGCGTAACTTAATTTCACCGCAGCAGACAGGGAGATAAATAACTTACTTTGGGGGTGGAATTGCAGTGGAACGGAAGCAGTGCTCCATGTGATGACTACAGGGTGGAATGGGGAATGATGTCTTCTTAACATCTGCACTTAGGGATGATGGGTGTTAGATTCCAACAACATCTGGAGGTGGACAGATTCCCGTTTGCTGCTTTACAGTGCTGGGGTGATACGAGAAATCTGCAGCAGAATCCAACTGTTACCAGCTCTCAGTGAATGCAAGGAATCCTCTGCTCTTCCCTCCAGAGGAACAATTATATAATAATTGCTAAATGGTACCATAATCTGGCAACTTGGGAAAACTGGAGTCCCTGGAGACACAGTCTCAACAACGCTGCTTGCCACATTATATGATACTCACCTGTTTTATTCAATCAGATTTCTCCTTCATAGCATCTCTCCTCGTCTTGTTTTCAGTTTATGCTGCTTTTGAAAAAGATAAATTGATTTTTGGAAGTGCATTTCGCACCTCTGAGGATTGATATAAAGAAGGGTGTTGGAGTCCATTGCAAGAGGAACCTGCTGTATTTAGATTCAGTTTTGGTTTCTCTCATTTCCTCATTTTCCCAATCTTAAACTGAGTTCTCCACATTAAAGGTAAAGGTAAAGGTACCCCTGCCCATACGGGCCAGTCTTGACAGATTCTAGGGTTGTGCGCTCATCTCACTCTAGAGGCCGGGAGCCAGCGCTGTCTGGAGACACTTCCAGGTCACGTGGCCAGCGTGACGAAGCTACTCTGGCGAGCCAGAGCCGCACACGGAAACGCCGTTTACCTTCCCACTAGTAAGCGGTCCCTATTTATCTACTTGCACCCAGGGGTGCTTTCGAACTGCTAGGTTGGCAGGCGCTGGGACCAAGCAATGGGAGCGCACCCCGCCGCGGGGATTTGAACTGCCGACCATGCGATCGGCAAGTCCTAGGCTCTGAGGTTTTACCCACAGCGCCACCCGCGTCCCATCTTAAACTGAGTTCTCCACATTCGTTTGCAATTAATAAAGAAAGTTCTCATGAGAATTTGTCACCATTTTTGTCCGCAAATTTCTCCTAGCATGCACATTCTTAGACACAATTTTGCCTATTGTACACATTTTTTGCAAAACAATTTCCCTAATAAAATCATTTTCTGTCATGTTTTCACTGATACATGCATATATATGCAAACTGTACCTTAGTATATGCATTTTTAGCTGGGGAACTGCATTGCAAAATCCAGACACATGCCAATTTTGAAGGATGCCTTGTTTTTCAATTTGCTTGTTGTTTCAGGAAGTGTGAATTAGGTAAGTTCACCTTTAAAAGCAAAAGGAATCAAATTCTCCCCCCATCCCTATTCTGTGCAGCACAAGGACTAATTTAGAACCCATTTTGGGGCATCCTAGTGCAAAAAGCATCCACTGAAGTTTGCTGTGCAGTTTGGAATAGGAGCAGAGTTCTTAAAGCAAACCTCACAGAGGGCCAACTCCCTTCATCCGTCACAGAAAGGCTTTCTGTAAATCACAACTGAGTCACGTTGGCAAAGGAATGTTGGAACGCCTCTCTCAGAGAGGCATCTATCACATGGTGCAACAGACGTCGTCAGTCTCCTCGGCTGTCAGTCTGGCATTTCTTGTCGGCACTAAATGTACTTTTGAAGTGTTTACTCTGCTTGCGTGGAAGGGAGAAAAATAGCCTTCGCTTGCACAATTGCCAGCATTCTGGTCAGAACAACAGGTAAACTTGGGTGAATTCCAAAAATCCCCTTAAGGAGATTTCAAATAGCAATTGGGCTTTTAATAAGAAATATAAAGGCTGATTTCCAAAGAATTGATGCTTTTAAACTATGGTGCTGGAGGAGACTCTTGAGAGTCCCATGGACTGCAAAAAGATCAAACCTATCCTTTCTGAAGTAAAACAGCCCTGAGTGCTCACTGGAAGGACAGATCCTGAAGCTGAGGCTCCAAGACTTTGGCCACCTCATGAGAAGAGAAGACTCCCTGGAAAAGACCCTGATGCTGGGAAAGACTGAAGGCATAAGGAGAAGGGGAAGATAGAGGATGGGATCGTTGGACAATGTTCTCAAAGCTACCAACATGATTTGACCAAACTGCGGGAGGCAGTGGAAGACAGGAGTGCCTGGCGTGCTCTGGTCCATGGGGTCATGAAGAGTCGGACACGACTAAACAACAACAACAACATACCTGAGCTCTAGATCTCCCCAATATTGCTGAATTCTTATGTTGAGAACAGAATTTCCCATATTCCCCAAAACAAACTGAGTCATTTGCTCAGAGCTTCTAACTCCTTTGAGAGTTATTTATTGTTATTTATTAAATTTATATACAGTGGTACCTCAGGTTAAGTACTTAATTCGTTCCAGAGGTCTGTTCTTAACCTGAAACTGTTCTTAACCTGAAGCACCACTTTGCTTTAGAAGGGCCTCCTGCTGCCACTGCGCCGCCAGAGCACGATTTCTGTTCTCATCCTGAAGCAAAGTTCTTAACCTGAAGCACTATTTCTGCGTATGTAACCTGAGGTACCACTGTACTGCCCTTCATCCAAAGATCACAGGGTGGTCCACAACATAAAAACACAAACTGAGAAGACAAAATATACAATCAAACAAAAATGAACCAATAACCCCCCCTTCCTCAAACACATTTAAAAGGCCGTAGACTATTTAATCAGTTCAAGGCCTGGTTATAGAGAAAGTTTTTTGCCTTGCGCCAAAAGCTAGGTAATGAAAGCACCAGCAGAGCCTCCTCAAGGAGAGCATTCCAGTGACAGGGAGCCCTTGCAGAAAAGGCCTTTCCTCACGTTGCTGCCTTCCGGGTCTCTCGTGGAAAGAGCACGCGTAGAAGGGCATCAAATGATGATCTCAGGATCCAGGTCAGTTCATACAGTTCCACATCATGAGAACGTAATGAGAGCGCTACTGGATCAGGCCAAAGACCCATTTAGTCCAGCATCCTGTTGTGATTCAAGGACCTGCCACCCGCTTGGGGATAAGAAAGACACATGGACACAGTATATTAGGTTAATGGGCTGAAAAAGGCCACAACTTTATTGATTACAGCATGTGAGAGGTATTGGCTTAGGCATTGGATAAAACAACAGAGCATGACTCCACCCCCTCAGGGAGGGGTGAGTCTAACAAGGGTTAACCACCAGTGGGAGGAGCCTGTTGATGCAAATACAACTGAAAGCTCCCCCTGATGTCACCGGGGTTCGTGCCATGGCCCTAGCCACCAGGATCCACGACTGCCGGATTCCTTTACCGGAATACCCATAAAGTGGAGGGGTAGGTGATGGCCACACCCTGCCCTCCAATACACAAACATATTCCAATGCCTAACTGCCAATGCCTAAAAGTTGTCACGATTTGCTACGAGGTAGGCAAAAAACCAAGTGGCCAGTGCCAATTTGCCAGTTGGATAAAAATTTCTACCAGGCCCCTTGGACAACCAAGGCGACGAACCACAGGTCCATAGCAATGTCAAGAACCAAGTAATGAAGTAAAGGGAGGGTGGGTGGGTGATCCGATGAAAACCAGTAGCGGAAAACCCCGCCCCCAAGCTTCCACCTGATTGGTTGGCTACCTGGGGGCGTGGCGCGGCAGCCAGGCCAGCTGGGCAGGGGCTGGAACACCCCTGCCAATGCAGGAAACGGCTCCTGCTCACAACTCCTCCCCTCTGTAAGGAGGGCTTTATTTGCATAAGTCCCATTTGTATCGACTGAGCTTACTCTTAGGTTACCGCCCACAAGGCTTTCTCACAGTGACCAACCAGATTTATTAAATTCCTACCCAGCCCTTCTTCCCAAAGGAGCCCAGAGGCCAATGAGACCTCAGCGCTATGGCCCTTCCTCATTTGGGATTTCCCAGTGGCTGGTATTCAGAGGCATCTCGCTGCCTCTTCCCACCCCTCTGCATCTGCCGCCTGAGGCAGCCACCTCCGTTTGCCTATTATTAGGGCTGGCCCTGAAGATATTTGGGAACACAGGGAAGCTTTGTTTGGAGAAAACAAAAGGAGCCTGTCTTCCTGCTCAACCCATCCCCTGCGACCAACACATTCATGTCTGGCTCTTGTCCGTTCCCTGGTGACAATGCCCTTTCTTCTTTGTTTTACATCCCTGCTGGGCTGGAATTGAATGTTGCTTGCTCCCTTTCCTATTACGTTTCCATTCAATCTCCGATTATATTTAATTTTTATTTATTTTAAAAACCTCAAATCCATCTCTCCTCTCTTTGTCCAGCATCCCAAAGGGGAAGCAAAGGGCAGGCTACTGTAAAAATGCCAACACAGAAGCAAATAAAAGGCAAGTCTCGCTACTGTGTTGTGCCAAGAAGGGCACCAGCTCCTGAGGTGAGCATGAAAGGCACTTTCAAGAGAGCCTGTTCATGTGGCTGTCAGAGAACTGCGGGGTATAAAAGGGTTCGGGCTTTCATTTTTCTTCTTCTTCTCCCCTGATGCCTGCGAGTGCACGCTCCTAAAAGCAAACTACCATTTGATCTCGAAGCTAAAAATAACCATATACAGTGTAGGAGAAGATCCAATCTGTGGTTTACCCACATCCAATTTTTAGAAGCTTAGCCTCCTATTTTAAAGCTTATTTGGACCAGGCAGGGGCTTAGAGGTTAAGCTGGTGGATTGTGCATTTTATTCCCCAAAGCATTTTCCAGAAGGCGCAGGCTGATGGTGCAGGATGGAGCCCTGTGCAAGGAGCCTAAGGCCTAAAGCAGCTTCTGAAGTACACACGACCTATCTTTGCTGTAGTAAAAATGGGTATTTGGCCAAAGATTGTGCCACAAACTTAAGAACTTGCAAAGAAAATAACATTCAGTGTGCTGAGAGTCACAAGATTCCATTCATTTATTCAAAGAGTAGCAAACTCTTTGGCATTCTCTAATCATTCTCTAATCATCATCATCATCATTATTATTAATTTATTTATACCCTGCCCATCTGGCTGGGTTTCCCCAGCCACTCTGGGTGGCTTCCAAAAAAATATTAAAATACTGTAATACATCAAACATTAAAAGCTTCCCTAAACAGGGCTGCCTTCAGATGTCTTCTAAAAGTCTGGTAGTTGTTGTTCTCTTTGACATCTGGTGGGACGGCGTTCCACAGGGAGGGCGCCACTACCGAGAAGGCCCTCTGCCTGGTTCCCTGTAACTTGGCTTCTCGCAGTGAGGGAACCGCCAGAAGGCCCTCGGTGCTGGACCTCAGTGTCCGGGTAGAACGATGGGGGCGGAGACGCTCCTTCAGATATACTGGGCCGAGGCCGTTTAGGGCTTTAAAGGTCAGCACCAACACTTTGAATTGTGCTCTGCCCCACCAGCCTCCGTCTGCCACTGGCCAGCTCTCTCCTTCCTGCTTTCTTGCTTCTACCAGTCCAGGGGATGGCACTGCCTGACAGCTTCTTCCTCCTCTTCAACCCCAAGAGTTGCCTTTTTAGAACTTAGCAGGGAGACAGGGGCAAAACTAGAATTAGCTTGGCTGTCATTGACTCTGGCACCACCTACTGTTGGCCTCCCACCCTACCAATCCCAATGGGCAACAGTCCAACACTGACCAGAGCAAGCCAGAGGGAGGGCTTAGGAGTGTCATTTGGCCTAGGTCTTAAGTTTAAATGGGATCTCATTACATTCAAACACGTGGCAGAGGAGAGGTAGGATTCACACCGACACAGTCTCAGGTTACTTGGAAAAAAACACTGGACAGGAGGGAATCCATGGGGAGGCGGGGACTTACAGTCTCAGCAACTAAGCCATTGGGCAAGACCTATCGGGGAGGAGCTGCTATGCTCACCATGCCTGACACTCCACCAAGTCTGTGCAAATCATATTCTTGCTAATAAAGGGTTAACCTCATGGTTGCACAGTGTAGTTTACTGTTGGCTTACTCCTGACATGTACAAAGCTAAAAATTACATTTGTTGTTCTGCCCATATTTATCTCAATTAACACTATCTGGTCGCACTTGTCTGTATTTTTGTTTTGTTTTTTCTTTGTTTTGGGAATCATTGTACAGTGGTACCTCAGGTTAAGTACAGTGGTACCTCGGGTTAAGTACTTAATTCGTTCCGGAGGTCCATTCTTAACATGAAACTGTTCTTAACCTGAAGCACCACTTTAGCTAATGGGGCCTCCTGCTGCTGCCGCGCCACCGGAGGCCTATTTCTGTTCTTATCCTGAAGCAAAGTTCTTAACCTGAAGCACTCTTTCTGGGTTAGCAGAGTGTGTAACCTGAAGCGTATGTAATCTGAAGCATATGTAACCTGAGGCACCACTGTATTTTGTTTGTTTTGGGAATCATTTCTTTTATTTGTCGTTAGTTGACTTGAGTAACACCTCTGCCAGAGGTTCGCAACCTGTGGGTCCCCAGAGGTTGTTGGACTACATCTCCCATCATCCCTGAGCTCTGGCCTTGCTAGCTAGGGGTGATGGGAGTTGTAGTTCAACAACATCTGGGGACCCACAGGTTGAGAAAGGCTGACCTATGCATTATAAGAGAGGAGGTATGCATTGTGATACAAATATATGCACAAAAATAATGCATGTATCCTCAGCTCCAAACGTGGTACCCCATCACCCCGACACTTGGTCCCTCTCTGAGCAAGCAGCTCTCCTGCACGCTTGGGAATCAGGGATCTGCGCTGGAGTAATCTGTCACTGGCAAGTGGCAACGCTTGCTGTCACAGTAGTAGAGTAGCAATCTGTCCGGGTGATGACACACTGTGATCACAACTGTGTTTCTCAAGGCGTCCCGCTGGATGATAAATTCTTCTGTGTCAAGGCAAAGTGCTGCTTTTGCTTTTCTGTTTCTAATGCCAGACTATTTAACACTGGGAGCCACAGATATGACAGCATCGCGAAGTGTCCTAGCTCTTCATTCAGTAAATACTATGTGGGCCAGCTGCTTAGATGTCTGCCAGCTGCTTGGTTTCCATTTGCCTATTGGCTGTCTGATCTTAACATGGAACAGATCTCTGGGTGTGAGATCCTCAAAGGTTGCGGAGTTCCTGAAGTGCTCTAGAGAGCCGGTGTGGTGCAGTGGTTAAGAGCGGTAGACTCGTAATCTGGGGAACCGGGTTCGCGTCTCCACTCCTCCACTTGCAGCTGCTGGGTGACCTTGGGCCAGTCACACTTCTCTGAAGTCTCTCAGCCCCACTCACCTCACAAAGTGTTTGTTGTGGGGGAGGAAGGGAAAGGAGAATGTTAGCCGCTTTGAGACTCCTTTGGGAAGTGATAAAGTGGGATATCAAATCCAAACTCCTCCTCCTCCTCCTCTTCTTCTTCTTCTTCTTGGAACTTGGCATATATAGCATTTATTTTATCATTTCAACAACCCTGTAAGATGGGATGAGAATATTCTTTAGAACAATATACCTATTGTCTGGAAGTTAACAGCAGGACAATGAAAATGGATTCCACATGCTCCAATGGTAGCCAAGAGACTCATATTGAGGAACTGGAAGAATCAAGATAAGATCCCCTTTAATAAGTGGATCAACAATATGACAACACTCCCAACTTATGAATAGACTGCTTACAAATGTAGACTTTGTTTGGATAAATACAACAATATTTGGAATGAGTTTATGCAAAATGGAGTAGGCTATTAATATTTACATATGCATTTGGGTAATAATATCAAAAGAATGTATAAGTTAAGATATTTTTCGTATATATTCATTTTTTCTCTCTACACATTGTTGTGCCTTTTTATTTTTATTTTATTCTTTTCTTTTCCTTTGTACCACTTTATTTCTTTATAATCGAAACTTCTCAATGAAATATTAATACAAAAAAACACCCTCCTGTAACTGAGGCTTGTATTATCATTCCTGAGATCAGCTGTGACTCAGATGTGCCTTTAACCACTTTGCTACACCATATGTCTGTGATGGGTGTTTTTCTTCCATGTTTATTTGGTGTTCCTCTCAAGTTAACCCCCTCCCCTCAAAGCTGTCCCAGTTCTAGTGCTTTTTTCTGTGGGGGGGGGGGACACAGGGGTACACATACCCCTAAACATTTTGTGAATCTAAGTTTGGCCTTGCTGAGGGGCAGTATTTCAATATGAGTAGGAAAATGAGAGAACCCCTAAACTTTTTTTTTAAAGAAAAAAGCACTGTCCAGTTCTATCCTTTCTTGATGTAAGGAAGGGATGTGGAACCTATGGTCCTCATGAAGTCAAACTCCACCTCCTGTCATTCCTAGCATGGCCAATAACAATGGAAAGGCATGAACGTCCCCATCACTGTGGTAGGCCATTAGGGACTGATGTCACATGATACAAAATGAGATGCTAGATGAACAACAATTGCATCTTACGTACATTTTCTCTTGAGGAATAGGGCGGGTAGCTTTTACATCATACTCTGGGACTAGCCAATCATTGTTGGAAATGGAAGTCCTGTTGGTTAGCTTAAATGTACCTAGGATTAAAATTGTTGGCCAACCTGGGAGTTTCATCTGCAGAGCTTTGAGTTCTAGCTGGTTTCAGCCAATGAGCCAAACCGCAGCCTACAGTGTTTAACAGATCTTCACAACTGGTGTTGGAAACTGAAATCTGATTGGCTGGCAATACTGGAGCTTGTGATTGGCTCACTTGTGGGAGTGAAACTAGAGCTCACAGTCCTTTCTTACAAAATGCAATCTTGTTCACTCTTGATTTGTTCAAGGTTGGAAATTATGACTCTTAGGATGACAGCAGCAAAGTGGTGCCCTGACCCTGTAGATATGTCTATAATTGGGAGGCTGTCAGCTTCTGAATGCCAGCTGATAGAAATGACAAGTAGGGAGAAAGAAGGTTGTTGTGCTAATGTCCTCTTTGTGAACTTCACAAAGGCATGTAGTTGGCCTCTGTTAGAACAGGATACTGGACTAGAATGTCCTTGGCTTGATCCACCAGGACTCTACGTTCTTATTTATCTTTTTTTAAAATTTAAGCGGGGCTGCTGGATGCAAATCTGTACCTTTAAACATTGGGCATAAAAGGGAATGTTGGCACTGTGGCTTCTAACCCAACAGAATGGAAAACCTTCTGATACATCAAAGGTAGCCAATGTGGTTCCTGTGTCAGGTATGCTGGAGTACATTTTCCATCAGGCTCCACCACTGGCCCTATTGGCACCACTGGCCCTATGAGCTGGTCCTGATGGGAGTCCAGCAATAGAAGTCACCCCAGTTCTCCACAGTCATCAAAAGCATGGGAGAACGTTGTTGTTTGCATCTTTTCAGTAACATGAATCCCTTGTTTGTACTGGAGAAATCTGTTAGGGCTATGAATATACCCAGTGACACTGGTATTGATATTCTCTGTGCACATCTCTACTATATAAAGGGAAGACTTCTGACCTCCTGGAATAAAAAAAAAAAAAGATTGGAAATTACTGGGAGTGGAATAGTTGTGCCATCCTCTCTGACCTTTAAATTCCTGGATGAAACACGTATAGTTGACTTGACAATGTGAGCAGGCAATGCAGTCTATTCTATTTCACAGAAACGTTCTCTTTCATATTATTACGGTCTTAGCCTTGCTTCGAAGAAGAAGAAGAAGAAGAAGAAGAAGAAGAAGAAGAAGAAGCAGTAGTATTACCAAGAAATATGATGGCTCTGTAAAAGCACTCCAGAGAAATTTTGTTAATCCTAGCCAAACCCTTCCCTTGGATATTAGGTCCCAACTCAGTAGAACACTTGCTTTGCAAGCAGAAGTTCCAGGTTCAAAGCTCAGCACATCTAGGTAGGGCTGGGGAGGTCCCCTGCTTGGGGAGCCACTGCCAGCCAGTGTAGATGACATAGCACTAGATGGGCCAGTGTTCTTACTCTTGGGCTTGCCGATCAAATCCCCACGACGGGTTGAGCTCCCATTGCTCTGTCCTACCTCCTGCCAACCTAGCAGTTCGAAAGCACATTAGTGCAAGTAGATAAATAGGTACGACTGTGGCAGGGAGGTAAATGGCTTTTCTGTGCGCTCTGGTTTCCGTCACAGTGTTCTGTTGCGCCAGAAGCGGTTTAGTCAATGCTGGCCACATGACTTGGAAAGCTCTCTGTGGACAAACATCGGCTCCCTGGCCTGAAGGCGAGATGAGCGCCGTAACCCCATAGTCACCTTTGACTGGACTTAACCATCCTGGGGTCCTTTACCTTTACCTTTTACCAATGTTTGTTCCCTGCGAGCTGTGCTTTGCATTATCACTTTATGCTTTTCGACAACTGGTCCAGATGCACCTCTTTCCCCTGGCCTTTGGTTGAGTGGACATTATCTGTCCACCTGGATTTCCATGCATGCACAGCTATCCTGTGTTGCTGTTCTGTGATTCTGGAAAGGTTTCTTGTGGTTTTGTTTTATGGTTTTAATTGTACGGTGCACTTATTCTGTGATATTTTTGCAAACCACCCTGAAACCATTTGGTGATGAGTGGGCCATATTAAAACAAGTCCAATCTACAATAACAGACAAATAAAGCATTATAGATTTTAGCTTTTGTTCTGCTTTATGGTTTTCACCTTTGTTGTAAAATTTGGTTATTGGGCAGTATATCAGTAAGTAAATACATAAATAAGCAAGCAAAATATTTGCTTTTTCGAAGGAAGGCTGCAGTTCCGTCTATAATAGTTTTCTTTTTTTCCCTTCAAAAAATCTCTCTATATAGGTATTACTTGGTCCACGCAAGTCTGAAAGTCCCACCCAGGATCCCACATCGATTGCTGGCGACCATTGTTGAACAAACAGGTGAGAAAAGAAAGGAGAGAGAAATGGCTTTGAATGAGGTGAGTTCAACCTGGCTTGAGGGATGGAGCCAGAAACTCAGGAGAGTGAACTGAAAGCGCCACACTGTAATGGATAAATCTGAAGTTGGGTCTAGAACAGTTCTGTGAAACCTCAAAGTGTATAGAGTCTACACAACTGGGATGGCAGTGTGGTTACCTATTCATTTCCATGCCCGGTTAAAAATTATGGTAATGACTTTTAAAGACCTAAATGGTTTAGGACAAGCTCATACCTATAGAAACCGTTTGCCTGACTCTTGAGATCAGAATCAAAGACCGTGCCTATCAGCCTACCATCAAGACCTATGAGATCACATCTTCACCATACATTTAAAGCACTATTATACCTCCTTTAGGGATGTGGGCTAAACCACAGAGCCTAGGACTTGCTGATCAGAAGGTCGGCAGTTCAAATCTCTGCAACGGGGTGAGCTCCCGTTGCTCAGTCTCTGCTCCTGCCCACCTAGCAGTTCGAAAGCACGTCAAAGTGCAAGTAGATAAATAGGTACCACTCCAGCAGGAAGGTAAAAGGCATTTCCGTGCGCTGCTCTGGTTTGCCAGAAGCGGCTTAGTCATGCAGGCCACATGACCCAGAAGCTGTACGCCGGCTTCCTCGGCCAATAAAGTGAGATGAGCGCTGCAACTCCAGAGTCAGTTACGACTGGACCTAATGGTCAGGGGTCCCTATACCTTTAAATAGTCATGGCTTTCCCCAAAGAATCCCAAGAGCTGCAGTTTGTTAAGGGTGCTAAGAGCTGTTAGGAGAACCCATTCTCCTCAAAGAGCTACAATTCCCAGAGTGGTTTAACAGCTCCCCTCCCCAGGGAACTCTTTGTTTTTTTAAGCAAATAAACAATTCAACAACATTTCAAATTTAGCCATTCCACCTACGATTCCCCCTCCCTCCCTGCATGGTTCCCTCAAAATTCCAATTTATGCTGTGTATCATAGTTACTCTACACCTTCACCTTACCTCACAAGAAAAAACATAGTTCACCCCCACTGCTGTTCTTACTCAAATCCTAATTGTGTTTTAACATTTTTACACTGAGTTTTTAAGTACTCTGAAAATATTTTCCCATCTTCTTTCAAACCAGTCTCCTCCTGATCTCTGATTTTACACTCCAAACTTGCCATTTCTACATATTCTATCAATTTCAGTTGCCATTCTTCTATGTTGTCATGCTATTTTTGTGTCCTGCTGATTTCAATGGCATTTACTTCCAAAAAGTGAAATTATTGCGGCAGTCTTACGCATACCGTCGTGGAATTTTTTCTGGATTGCTCCCATCCACAAAAGAAAAATACCATGGGAATGACAAATTCAGTTTCATTTGAGTCAGTTTCGCTGCTGTTTTAAATATGACTTACTGAAGGAGCACCATTTTTCTTCATTCTGCGAAAGATGTGTTTGATGAGCCTTTTGATGCTGTCCCAACAAGTTTGCGCTGCTCATTGCTCAGTGGAGCAGGAAAGAACCAAGACACGGGATTGTATCAAATTGCTGTCATTAGTTCCAATAACCCTCGAGGAAGCAATTTCTGCCTCCATCAACTGGAAGCAAATTCACTGCCTTTTGAAGTATAAGAGAGAGGACAAACCTTTTTATTTTCCATTGAATGCCATATGACTATTATTTTTTAATGCTGTAATGAACATGTGTGAATAATATCCAGGATTTTACAGGTTAATGTTTTATAAGGCACAAATACCAATGTATTACGTGAATCTGGCAGGTCCCATTTTGGAAATGGATTGCTGTAGTTCTGCTGGCGCCAACAGTTATCCCAAACAGACCTTCTATCTGATTCGGGCTCTCCAATTCGCTTTCTGTCAAGAAAAGAATGATTAGCTGCTGGGTGTACAAACTCTTTAATGCAACCTAGCTAGGGGCTTACGAATGAAGAAATGTAGTATCTACAGGCACATCCCTTTGGGAAGCAAATGATAGCATATCCACTTGAGTGTAGAACAGGGGTCAGCAGATTTTTCAGCAGGGGGCCGGTCCACTGTCCCTCAGACCTTGTGGGAGGGACGGACTATATTTGGAAAAAAAATATATAAATAAATTCCTATGCCCCACAGATTCGCCTTCTCAATCCGGCCCACAGACGGTCCGGGAATCAGCGTGTTTTTACATGAGTAGAATGTGTCCTTTGATTTAAAATGCATCTCTGGGTTATTTGTGGGGCCTGCCTGGTGTTTTTACATGAGTAGAATGTGTGCTTTTATTTAAAATGCATCTCTGGGTTATTTGTGGAGCATAGGAATTTGTTCATTTTTTTTTTCAAAATATAGTCCGCCCCCCCCACAAGGTCTGAGGGACGGTGGACCGGCTTACAGCTGAAAAAGGTTGCTGACCCCTGGAATAGAGTGTTACTATTACTTCCCTTGATCTGGATGGCATACTTCTGTTAATGCAGCCTAGAAGAGCATAACCTTTCTTTTTCTTTTTTTGCTGCTGCATGACACTGTTGATTCATGTTAAACTTGTGGTCCACAAAGACCCCAAGATCCTTTTCACATGTACTGCTAAACAGCCGGAACTTGAAGAACACAGACATACCCTTAGCTCACAGGAAGGGAGAATTCCAATTATACACAACAGCATTATTAGTATTTTTATTATTATTTTTTTATTATTATTATTATTTTGATCACTTTAGTTTAGAGGAGTAGCCTCCATAGCTTGCTATTCTGGTACTGGGTAGAGTTGCAGATTGGGCTTCCTCGCCATTTATATCTGACTGCATCCCATTCCAGTAACCTTGACAAATGAACTTGGGTTTATGAAAATAACAGCGATAAGTGGCTACATTTATATTACTGACTTCCATGTGAGGAAATTAATAGGGATATCTTACTTTCCCATCGTCCGTAATGGAATAGTGTTAGAGAGGCAGTTAGCTATCGCTCTTTCCAATGGGCTAATTGGAAATGTCAAAAGGCGAGGCTGAGTTGAAGGATTGATTATAGAGCCATGCAACTTTTCGGCAGGAGTTATACTTTGAGAAGAAAGGGATGAAGAGCAGAGTCTCTAATCACAATGACAGGAAGCGGCAGACATGCCTTAACATGCCAATCTTAAAGCTCAGAGTAAGTTTAGAGTAAAATACAGCCCAGGAAACTGAGTGAAGTCCATCGGCATAAATATTAGGAGCCAACTCCTAGGGGCGGAAGTCCCTTCGCCTCCCCCAATAAAATATTGAAGTGTGCTGGGGGTCCCCAAAGCTGATGGGCATTGCCAATCAAATGGTATGTGTGCTGCGTCTTGTGATCGATTATACAGGGCTGGCCTTACCTCCCCCCCACAATATTTTATTCAAGTTGGCACCCCTGGCATGACCAGAGGCAAAAAGGGGTGTTGCAATAGAAGTGACTTTTACCTCTGTAAAGTAGGCCATGTCCCAGCCCTGCAACAACTGGAGGTCCCTGCAGACATTGCCCTCCACCAACCATTCAGGCAAGCAAGCAAGAGGTATTCCAAGGCACTTAGGGAGGGTGCAGAACAGGGGCAGTGGGGGTGTGGCCTCAGGAAGAGGGCGTGGTCTGGGAAGGAGGTGTAGGGGAAGTCCCATGGGCCATATAAGTCAGCCTGGAGGGTCATATTTGGCCTGGGGTTTTCCACCCCTGGTGCACATGGTAGCTCACTAGGGTGTGTGTGTGTGAATAAACCTCCTGGATTTTATGACTGCAGAAACTTCAGCAGCTATTTGGCAATGCACACTACTGATATGCATTCTGTTTTATAGGTCAATTCACACAGGTGCTCTTACAAGTGATACTTCCTCAACTTCCATGGTTGGGGGGGGGGCTCTGTTGTGCATTGAGCCCCTTTGGGTGACTAGTTTCCACTTCATTTCCCAGCCCTGGTAACTGCAGAAGACAACAGAGTGGGGAATAACTGCTTGCTTCAAGCTCTCCCATGTTGCGTGTTCAGACCCAGAAACCTCCCCTGTAAATAAATTCACACATGACTCAAATTTTTGGTTTGGTTTTTGGCAGAATTTAGGCTACAACTTTATTGATTACAGAAAGTGACTGGTTGCATAGGCTCTGGTTCGACTAGCTCCCTGCCATGCAGGTAGCGCTGACCCGGGGTTCCAGCATAGGTCAGCCAAGGGTGAACACCTTAATAAGCGGAAAGCCGGGAACGGGCTAACTCCGCCACCCAAATGTCCCCCTGGACTCAGGCATGGGCACAACCCCCTCTCAGGGGTTGACCAAACCATTGAGTCCCTGGATTCCTTTAATGGAATACCCTTCACATAGGGATGGCGAGAGCGTTCTCCCATCCCTATCACCTGAACCAGAGCCTATCCGCAACCTTACAAGTTGTGACAAATTACTACGCAGCAGGCGAAACCCAAATGGCAACAGCCAGTCAGCCAAGTGGGGAAAATTCCTGCCATGCCCCTGTCCCAACGACAGATGACACATGACGGCATAGCAAGGTCAAGTGAAAAGCCTTAAAAGTAGGGAGAAGTGGCCGGGTGTTCCGAATGCACGCGCCGAAAGAGGAAGCTCTGGGTCAGGTGCATTGGTATAAATTGGTCCCTCTAACCGTTTGGACTGCGTACCATTGGCCAGATTGCACCCAGCTACGAGGGACCTACCAATTCGGTGTTGTGGCTGACCAATCATACCCACCCACAACACAGGGTGTCAGTTTTCCAGGTCTCACCACAATACGTGCCCTCTTTAAGAGAGGACCCAATTCGTCGTTGTTGTTTGAAGTTTGTGTGCCTAGGCAAAGTAACTGTAGAATTAGGTAAAGGTAAAGGGACCCCTGACCATTAGGTCCAGTCGTGGCCGACTCTGGGGTTGCGGCGCTCATCTCACTTTATTGGCCGAGGGAGCCGGCGTACAGCTTCCGGGTCATGTGGCCAGCATGACCAAGCCGCTTCTGGCAAACCAGAGCAGCACACGGAAATGCCGTTTACCTTCCCGCTGGAGTGGTACCTATTTATCTACTTGCACTTTGATGTGCTTTCGAACTGCTAGGTTGGCAGGAGCAGAGACCGAGCAACGGGAGCTCAACCCGTCACGGGGATTCGAACCGCCGACCTTCTGATCAGCAAGTCCTAGGCTCTGTGGTTTAACCCACTGCGCCACCCGCGTCCCAACTGTAGAATTGCTTTCTTTAAAATAGTATCATCCCGTGGGTGGATGCCTGTTGGGAGGAAAGGATGGTTTCAATTCATGCAGGCCCTGGTAGCGTGGAATGTTTGTTTTTAGCTCAAACAGATTAGACTTTGTTAAAGGTCAGGAACTGACAGGGCTCATGAATTACAAGACAAGCTATGATCCTTCGTTATATGGTCCATTTGCTACATCCTTGCAGAGCTTCAAATAAGCAGAGCAGCGTGACTTAGGCCACCTTCACATCACACAGTTAAAGAACCCTTTAAACAATCATGGCTTCTCCCAAAGAATTCTGGGAGCTATAGCTTTTTATGGGTGCTGAGAGTTGTTAGGAGTGAGGCTGCAAGCTTCCCCGGAGGGCTGTGGGGCTGTGGGAAGGCAGAGGCACAGGACAGGAGCTGTCTGTCAATCAGTGAGTAACAGCGGGAACTGAAAATGCATGAGGTTCCCTGTCTGCCAAAGCTATGAATGAAATCCTCAACACAAATCTCCCTGGAGTCAGAGCTGGATTTAGGGGAGTGCAACCAGTTTGATGGGTCATGGATCACTGCCTTGTCGTGGTGAAGGGGCTTGAATAAGAAGCTATGAGCTGTACTGTGCAGGGCCACCCAAGACGGACGGGTCATAGCCGAGAGTTTAGACTAAATGTGATCCACCTGGAGAAGGAACTGGCAAACCACTCCAGTATTTTGCAAAGAAAACTCCATGGACATAAAAAAGGAGAAGCTTTGAGAAGAAAGTGAGAGTTTCCAAGGCATGCTCTGGTTCATGGGGTCACGCAGAGTCGAACAACTAAGATGACTAAACAACAACAACGGCCAATTTGATTGCACTGGCTGCAGAATCTCAGGAGTGCTGCAACCATGTTATGGTTGCCATATTTCTAGAAGTAAAATTCAGGACAGTTGTTTAGCTGAATTTATTTATTTCTTTATTTATTTTAGGAAAAAGAAAGTTGCTAAAGCAATCAGCCACAAAATCCTGGACATTTTCTGAAATCCCCCCCCCCCCGCCACTATTTTCGCCAGTTAAATTCTGTATGGCAACCCTAAACTATGCTGTAGAATGGAAGGCAAGTGGTGGGGGGCACCAAATTTTGGGGTCACACTCCAAGCTCTGCCACTGCTGGAGTAGATGATATTGTCAAGTTATCAGAATGCACACTCAAGTTTGTTTTCTTTCTTTGGAAGATATCAAACCCTGCTTTAGCCCAGATGTGCATAGCGAATCATGTACTTCGCTAGGTTATGATCTGAAATAATTATGCGCACTGATAGTGTGTGAGCATTAATAGCCTTAGCGTGAACCTTTGGTGTTAACACTTGCCATTGGGTGAGTGTGTAGTCAAGCTTTTAAAGTTGCCACAGGATGCAATGTGATAAAGCTCCCCATTTTCGAGTGTGGAAAGACTTTCTCCATCACATGGGTTAAATGCCACATAGGCAGATTTTACTAGCTAGCTTTCTGAGTAAGTATTTTCATGAAGGTTAAAGACTGGCTGCATTTACATTCTCAATCCCATAGGGAAGGCACCAGGGCTATACTGAAATGTAATTAGAAGTAACTGAAAAAGAACAATGGCTGTGTGTGTGTGTGTACAGTAGCATATGTTCTTACCTGTTCCTGCTATAAAGAGAAGCTTAGGTGGGAAAGTTGTCATTTCATCACTTGCCTTTAATTAGGTTTATTTAAGGAAAGCATATTGGCCCGAAATATGTACAGAAGCTAGGTAAACATCACCATCTGCTTGTGACCTCCTGTCTCCCTCAGCAACACACACACACATACACACACACACACACCCCACTTTGCAGGCAGTTACTGGTGACATTGCAGTGTGAGCTCAAGCTTGCAGCTCAGAAGCAGATCACTTTCTTTGCATGCATAACAGGTCATGGCAGAGTCCTAGCATGACTAGGTAAGGGCTTTTAGCCAGGGCTGAGTTGAACACTGAGCATTCTTTTTGCACATCATTCAGTATGTGCAAATCTGACCCTTCTTGCCCTGGAAGCAGATGATGGAGCAACAGTCCAGTTGTCATCCTGTAGTGCTGAGTTTAAAATTCAAATGTTAGAACTTCTGGGTATTCTCCACCTCCCCCCAAAAAGGCTGGCAGGAGATAACAGGGCCTTCTTGGTAGTGGTGCCCTCCCTGTAGAACCCCTTCCCTTCAGATGTCAGGAGATAAAGAAATACACAGCGTTTACAACAACTCATATTTGAAAGCAGTAGAGAACTCGCCCAAGTGACACTGATACCAAAACCCCACACATACACTAAAGCAAAATAATGACAGTTTTACCACCCCATCCCCTTTCCCCTCTTTCCTTTCCACAACCTTATACTGTAGGCAACACCAGTGGGGTTTTTTTTCCTGGGGGTACGCATACCCCTAAACCTTTTGTGAATCTAAGTTTGGCCTCATTGAGGGGCAGTACTCCAATATGAGTAGGAAAATGACAGTACCCCTAAACATTTTTTTAGGAAAAAAAACCCCCACTGGGCAACCCTAATGTCTCACATCAAATGTAACTGAGCTATAGAAAAGACCGCGACCTGAAAAAGAGACAATGCATGTACTTTTGTAACCAAAGAAAATCTTTAATAAAAAATATTTTTTTGAAAAAACAACAACAACATTACTGCCCTTGACTGTGGAGGCAGAGCATAGTCAACAAGGCTAGTAGCTGTTGAACTTGTCCCATCATCATTTAAAATCATCCAGTCGATGTAATAAAAAGCAGCAGCAATATTATTTAATAATAACTGGAGGTTCACAAAAGCCCAGCATTTTGCATGTTCAGACCCAGAAACCTCCCCCCTAAATAAATTCACACGACTTAAATTTTTGGTTCTGGTTTCTGGCAGAATTTAGGCCACAACTTTATTGATTACAGAAAGTGACTGGTTGCATAGGCTCTGGTTCGATTAGCTCCCTGCCATGCAGGTAGCGCTGACCCGGGGTTCCAGCATAGGTCAGCCAAGGGTGAACACCTTGATAAGCAGAAAGCCGGGAACGGGCTAAGTCCGCCACCCAAATGTCCCCCTGGACTCAGGCCCGGGCACAACCCCCTCTCAGGGGTTGACCAAACCATCGAGTCCCTGGATTCCTTTAACGGAATACCCTTCACAAAGGGATGGTGAGAGTGTTCTCCCATCCCTATCACCTGAACTAGTGCCTATCTGCAACCTTACAAGTTGTGACGATTTGCTACATGGCAGGCAAAACCCAAATGACAACAGCCAATCAGTCAAGTGGAGAACTTCCTGCTGTACCCCTGTCCCAACGACACACGACACACGACGGCATAGCAAGGTCAATCGCACAAAGTCCTAAAAGTAGGGAGAGGTGGGCGGGTGTTCCGAATGCACGTGCCAAAAGAGGAAGCTCTGGGCATAAATAGGTCCCTCAAACTGTTTGGACTGCATACCATTGGCCAGATTGCACCCGGCTTCAAGGGAGCTACCAATCGGGTGTTGTGGCTGACCAATCGTACCCACCCACAACACAGGGTGTCAGTTTTCCAGGTCTCATGGCAATATGTGCCCTCTTTAAGGGAGAACCCGATTAAGGGGCATGTGTGTCAACTTTTGGGGTGCTATTCCATGGCAACAATTATATGCATCATTTCTGATCCCACCAGGTCACATTTGAGCAAAAGCCACTGCCAAACCCTCTCTCTCTTCAAGTAACATTTTGTACAGCAGGATTAGAAAGAGAAAAGCACACACCTGCTGAAAGTGAAGGCAACGCTCACAGGGGCCCCATTGCAATGCTAGCCACGTCTATCAATCTGAGCATTGCTTTCTTCCTGCCTTCTCAGGCAGGAGGTTTTTAATTAAGGGAAAGCTCTGCAGGGTCTAGTATCTCAATCTGCTTGCATACGACTGGCATTGTCTTGCGGTTGTTTTTAATCGTTGGGGGGGGTGTGGAGGTTCAGGGAGGCCCCCATGTTTTCAAATTACCATCGCTGCTGTGAAAAAAGGGAACAGCCAGGGGGGAGAAGTGTGTGTGTGTGTGTGTGTGTGTGTGTGTGTGTGTGTGTGTGCTGTTTTTTTTTCCATTACAGTGTTTTTCCATTACATTGGTACCTCGGGTTACAGACGCTTCAGGTTACAGACACTTCAGGTTACAGACTCTGCTAACCCATAAGTAGTACCTCGAGTTAAGAACTTTGCTTCAGGATGAGAATAGAAATCACACGGCGGCCGTGCAGCGGCAGCAGAGGACCCCATTAGCTAAAGTGGTGTCTCAGGTTAAGAACAGTTTCAGGTTAAGAACGGACCTCCATAACGAATTAAGTTCTTACCCCGAGGTACCACTGTAGTGGTAAATGGCTTGCCACTTTCTTCATTCACAGACCATCTGAAGCTTGGGAGGGAAGGGGGGTGTTGCTGCTGCTTATGGGTGCAGCAAAAGCAAGTGGGGAGGGCAAAGAGAGAGAACCCCACTCTTCCTGCTTGGTTTCTGGAAAGATGGGTTCTGCTGAGTTGTCAGAGGGCTGCTGATAGGATTCCTGTTTATTGAACTGAAACCATGTGGCATCAGTGAAGGTTCAGGAGGAATCTGGAAGGGTTTAGTGCAGTGGTGGCGAACCTATGGTTTAGCACCCTGCTTGTGGTTAACGCTTAGCTGGAATGAAATATTCAACGCAGCAATAGAGAAATTAAAATAATAATTTATTTGTCAGACAAATAAATGATAGGCACAGTGGTATATGGTTACCAAAGCTCTGCCTGCCCTCCAGCCCTGATGGCCAGCACTTATATTTCCTCAACCCAGCCCCCTTGCTCCTCCTTTGGCTGCCTCTGTCCAATCAGCCTGGTTGAAATTCCTATTGGATGTTTGCTAGAACCAATCATAAAAGATACACCTATTTCCTATTACCTTTTATGGGAGACAAAGAGCTATATTTCCTTCTATCCATAAATGGCAGACAAGTAGCCATATATCTTACATTTGCCTCAACAAGGCACCTTGATTACCAGATCACCTTTTGCCCCTGCTGCCCCTGCTGCCCCTGCATTCCAAAACAAATGGCTAAAACAGATGGCTCATGGTATTAAGTTCTATCTAAACAGAGATCTTACTATTTACCAACTCTTAATTAGTGTTTTTGCAGCTTGATTGTATTCTGTAATATGTAGGGTCAGTGTAACCTTTGCTCCCAGCCTGTATTTCCCCTTTACAACTTTGAGAAATTTGTGCCTCAATGGCACATGTGCCAGAGTGGGCACTCAGAGCTCTCTCTGCGGGCATGCGCGCCATCGCCCCATCATTCAAAGTGTCTTGCCGCTCCCCCCACCACCAATGCGGGTGTGAAATGCTCACTAGATTGTGCTCCACCCACAGCGGCATTGGGGGGGGAGTTGTGTGCCCCCTCAGGCCACTGTGAGCATGAAACGTTTCATAGAGCGTGCGTTGGGGGGAGATGCTATTGGTGAGCTGTGCTCACGTGAGTGAGTGTAACTGTTTTTTAGTTGAGTTAGTTATTTTCTGCGTTCCCCCTGAAGAAGCTCCAGATCCCTGCGCAATTTGACCCCCAAAAGCTCGACAACTTTGTGCAATCCTCCCCCAAAAAAGCTCAACAATGCAGATAAAAACGGTAAATTGCCATGTTGGCACTTTGCGATAAATAAGTGGGTTTTGGGTTGCAGTTTGGGCACTCGGTCTCTAAAAGTCTGGTGGATGGGAGTCTGAGCAGGCCCAGGAGCAGAGCTAAACCAGGTTTCCATTGACCTGAGGGCCTAGCCTAGCCCTAGACATGTTTTGGTGTTACCTTAATGAACCATACCTAGACCGTTACCTCACCAGGAAGCTAGCCTGGCTATTCCAGGAATTTGAAAGCTTGCTTGGATTCTTACACTTGTTGAATCCAGAAATTAGAAGGATCCAGCAATCAGAAGCCTTCCTCCTCACCGAAAAACCTCATAGCAGTATTTACTCATTGATGAGATCAAGGAACATTCCATGGGGAAGTTGTGCTCAAGCCTCGAGATACACAAGAGTGTGCCAAAGCGAACATTTAAGCCTTTGTTGGTGTATTTATCGACTTTCCTCACTTAGGTTGCAGGAGGAGGAGGAAGAAGGCTCTTAAAACTTGCGTGCAAGTTTTTGCATCTGATCAGCTCCGGTTTAGCAAAGTTTGTCTAAATTAACTAATATACACCCACTGACTTGCAAGATCAGTGAAATACATGGGTACATAGAAAGTCATATTTAGGAGTTTGCTATGTCTGCCATTTGAAGAAAAGAATGAAAGGCATCTGAATTTTTAATGTATCAATCAAATCAAATGTTTATTTTTTTTAAAAAAAAATAAATAAATAGAGAAACATAATCTTGAACCATTACAATGCTGTTCCGCCTTAGAGGAGGTGGTCCTTACTGTGCAACGGAGAAGTTGAGATGTCTGTTCTAAAACAACAGCAGTCTGTTATTTTTATTACAGGGTGGGTTATTATTATTATTATTATTATTATTATTATTATTATTATTATTATTATTTTGCAGGGCAGGGAGATTATTCCTAATTATTTTAACTAAACAAAGAATGCTGCCCAGATTTATCGGGGTTGAGTTTTAATCAATCAAAAGTTTTAAAATTAATTAAGCTGATTTATCAACGCAAAGTTGCAGGCCTAGAATTAATGTAGCAATTAACTTACATGCGGAGAGCTCTGCAAGGCATTCGGTCTGACCTCTGTGGAAGTCCAGGCTTGAGAATTAATTCTGCAATTAATTAATTGGCAACAAGCATCACTTTGATCTTGCAGCCCATGTTTTTGGAAGGTTCATCGGAATTAGCATGCAGAGAAAGCACCCCACACAATTCTCACCGAGCAAGCTGGGGTCAAGGTCGGTTTACTTCAATGAGGTATATTGCTTTAAAAGCCTTGATGAAAGGGACCGGCAAAGAAGTAAAAGCACCATAGCAGGGATCCCTCCCATTAAACATGGCTGGAAGCATCTCTCTGACAGCTGTATGCTAGCTCTGTTCTGGTTTGCAATAGTCTCTCCTACACTGATTTAAAGCATAGAGAGCCTTTGTCATAAAGGTTTACCAGAAGCTTTAACTAAGAAAAAGGGTTTTGTGACAGTATAAGGGTGGCGCTGTGGGTTAAACCACAGAGCCTAGGACCTGCCAGTCAGAAGGTCGGCGGTTCGAATCCCTGTGACGGGGTGAGCTCCCATTGCTCGGTCCCTGCTCCTGCCAACCTAGCAGTTTGAAAGCACGTCAAAAGCGCAAGTAGATAAATAGGTACCGCTCCGGCGGGAAGGTAAACGGTGTTTCCGTGCACTGCTCTGGTTCGCCAGAAGTGGCTTAGTCATGCTGGTCACATGACCCGGAAGCTGTACGCTGGCTCCCTCGGCTAGTAAAGCGAGATGAGCGCCGCAACCCCAGAGTCGGTCACGACTGGACCTAATGGTCAGGGGTCCCTATACCTTTACCTTTAAGGAACAACAGAGTTATGGTGACATATTTTGTGGGCTAGAGTCCACCTCATCAAGTGCACTGGGTGCTGATGACGCACTTTAGTCCATGAGCACATACACCTTCACAAGAGTCCTCAGGTCAAAGGCCCATCTAGTCCAGCATCTTCTCACAGTGACCAACCAAAGCCCATAGGAAGCTGGAGACAGCACTTGACTGCAAACAAGCTTCTCCCCTCCTGTACTTTCTAGCAGCTGGTATTCAGAGACAGCCGAGGAAGAACATAGAGTTCATGACTAGTAGCCATTGATGTCCTTCTGTTAACCTAGAAATAGTACCTCTGGTTAAGAACTTTGCTTCAGGATGAGAACAGAAATTGTGCTCCGACGGCGCGGTGGCGGCAGGAGGCCCCATTAGCTAAAGTGGTGCTTCAGGTTAAGAACAGTTTCAGGTTAAGAACGGACCTCCGGAACGAATTAAGTACTTAACCCGAGGTACCACTGTACTGCCTTATCTATTTTATAGTACAGTACATTAATTATTGCTTTCATTTTACAGACCAATGGTCTCATTAGAGAGTAAAATTCATGTTAAATTGCTATTTTAGGAGTTGTTTTTAAAGTCTGGAATGGATTAATCTATTTTGCATTACAGTGACACCTTTGCTAAAGGCTGTTCTCCAATTGGAGCGCTCGCAGGACAGTGTTTCCCAATTGTCAGTGTTTATACTACATTTTTAAAGATTTGCCTTGAGAGAGGCTTAAAACCTCTTTTGTTGTCCACCAGTATTTCGCTTTCCATTCTTAAGTTGAGAATAGAGTAGTTGCTTTGGAAGATGATAATCAGGCATCCGCACAACATGACCAGTCCAACGAAGTTGATGCAACGAGATGCTCGCTCACAGCCACCACTGCTACCACCACCGCTGCTTAGGACAAGCACCTCCCTGAGCTCCGTGGTAGTTCTGGTGGGGGAAATAGGGACAATCTGGGATCAAATCAAAAGCTGGGATGGCTTTTGTAATTCCAAAACTGTCCCTGGAAAACAGAGACCCTTGAAGGACATGCATTATATTGGCTTGCCCCATATAAATAATGTCTCTAATATGCTACCAATTATGCACCACTGGGGATCCTAGCAAAGGTATATTTGGAAGAGACAATTACATTAGGTTCTGCGTCTCTGAAGGGAGTTACTGTATCAAATATACACAAACACACTTATATATATATAATAATAATACAATCAAATTGCTTTTCTTTCTTTTTTGTCCCGTTAGATTAAGAGAAGAATAGATTTTTGCCAGTAATGCAGTTTTACCAATGGCTTTAGAATGATGAGTTTTCAATGAAAATAAATCAGGCTGCATTGCCTGCCTTTCGAAGAGCTTATCTGCTTCATGCTTTTTATTGCCGTCACTGCGGTAGAGCAAATAAATGAGTTTTCTTTTTCTACTGTCCACGCTTCCATTATGATGCTTGGCTGAAGTGCTGGGGCTGAACGAGGCAGGGGCTCAGTGTCTTGTGGAACGTTCTCGAAGAAAAACATGTTTTAGTTTTCCAGACCCACCACAAACTGGAAGCCAAAGATAGATGAGAGGAAGCACTGTGTGATGTGTCTATCAGTGGGATGTGCCACAGTATTTAGATGGGGGAAATGGGGGCTCTGATGCCCCCACATACAGTGGTACCTCTGGTTGTGAATGGGATCCATTCTGGAGGCCCATTTGCAATAAGAAAAGAACGCAACCTGCAGCAGTGCGATTTGCCGCTTCTGCGCATGCGCATGACGTCATTTTGCGTGCATGCGCATGCGCGAGTGGCAAAACCTGGAAGTATGCCTTTTCTGGTACTTCTGGGTCACCGCGGGATGTAACCTGAAAGAACATAACATAAAGTGGATGTAACATGAGGTATGACTGTATACAGTTTCCTGTACTTATATACAGTGGTACCTCGGGTTACATATGCTTCAGGTTACATAACCTTCAGGTTACAGACTCCGCTAACCCAGAAATATTACCTCGGGTTAAGAACTTTGCTTCAGGATGAGAAAAGAAACCGTGCAGTGGCGGTGCAGCAGCAGCAGGAGGCCCCATTAGCTAAAGTTGTGCTTCAGGTTAAGAACAGTTTCAGGTTAAGAACAGACCTCCAGAACGAATTAAGTTCTTAACCCGAGGTACCACTGTATATATAAAGTTCATGGAACTTACATCAGGAAAAAAGAGGGAGGTCCAATTCAAAATCTATTTTAAAGTCTTGTTTTCACTCCGCCATCTTGCTCCCGAAGAGGGTTCGGATCTGGCATAACTTTACGCCAGTTTATCTGGTGTAAATTACACTGGCTCCCATAGTTCGGATTGCTGCCCCCCAAGTGTTTGATGCATTCCAAATGCATAGAAGTGCGGGGCCTGATTAATTCTGGATGCCCAGGGTGGAAATGTATCTCATAGTTATTCTGTTTTTGGATTCTGTTTTGCAGGCGATTCAATTCTTTGTGCAGCCTGCGTCCATGAGAACACCGTCTACAGCAGAGTGTTTCAGATTTTGTACAGGAATGAAGAGATTGTCATCAATGAATCCATGAACTTCAGGGCCCACCTTCTTGTGGATGGTGAAAAGGTTTGTTTCTCTCAGTTTGGACTCTTGTTTCTCCCTCTTTTACACACATGCATATACACACAAAGAGTGAATCTGGTTCCACTGGTAAGGTATATTGCAGTTATTAATATTGCAGAATTTGAAGCAACTGGAAGCATGAAAATGGCAACTGCACCCCTTCCCCACGCTAGGCCACTGCTGGGTTTCTTGACAACTTTTCTGTGCCTCTCTGAGACCTCTGTCTCTCTATGCCAGGGGTAGGCAACCTAAGGCCCAGGGGCCGGATGCTGCCCAATCGCCTTCTCAATCTGGCCCACGGACGGTCCAGGAATCAGCCTGTTTTTACATGAGTAGAATGTGTGCTTTTGTTTAAAATGCATCTTGGGTTATTTGTGGGCCATAGGAATTTGTTCATTTTTTTCTCCAAAATATAGTCTGGCCCACCACATGGTCTGAGGGACAGTGGAGCGGCCCATGGCTGAAAAAGGTTGCTGACCCCTGCTCTATGCCATTCTTCGAGTTGCCAGTCAGTTGGCTCTCTGGTACAGTCAAACCTCGGTTCTCAAACACCTCCATTTTGGAATGTTTCGTCTCCCAAATGCCAAAAACCCAGAAGTAAATGTTCTGGTTTTCGAATATTTTTCGGAAGCCAAAAGTCCGATGCGACTTCTGCTTGAGTGCAGGAAGCTCCTGCAACCAATCGGAAGCTGAGCCTCGGTTGTTGAACATTTTGGAAGCCAAACGGGCTGAGAAATGGATTATCTTCGACAACCAAGGTTTGACTGTACTTGTGTATCAGCAGGAATGCTGATAGATACTTGCTGATGGGAACTGAAAATCTTATGCATCTGAGGTAAATTCATGCTGATTTAGCAGGGCCCCTTGATAGAACTGTCACACTCACGCTGCACTTCATCACATTGGTTCTCAGAAGACACACACACACAATTTCCTATGTGTTATGAGGCCTTGCTTGTAATGACAGTTCTCTTTTTCAATAACTTCTACAGGTGGAAGAGGCACTAAGAGAAGCAGACTTTCAACTCAAGCTGGACTTGCATTTTACGGACAGTGAGCAACAGTGAGCACTTTTTGCTTTCCTAAGGCAAACTGATTGTTGTGGATTCTGATGCAAACTGGCCCAAATCAGGACTAACCCGCAGATAGAAATGTAGCTGTTCTTTGAATTCCCTCCGAACGTTGCCACTCTGTCATTAGCTAGAAACAAACCAATAAACAAAAAGCATGCATACGGTGGCCCTGGGTGGCCATGACATCCACTCTGTGTGATCTGCCTTGTGGCTGCAGTCAGTGATTTCAGCTCAGCTGTGGCGACAGTTCCCCAGCAGTGATTTCAGCTTATGGAGGCTAGCCAGGGCTATATTCCTAGCCTAGCATCCCATGTTCATTGCTGGTGAAGGGTAGGTGGGTTCCCACGAGGCAAGACACAGTGATAACAGCAAAAACCATTATTGAACTAACAGAACTGAGCAACAGGGGCAAAACAATTGCATATATACATTTCTGAAGGCCTAGGCCACTCCCACTCCCAACGTGATTGGCTATCTAAACTTCCAAGCCGCGAATCATGACTCAGAGTTCAAGGGCCAATGACAGAGGCCCAAATCCTGAAATGTTCTGTGATTGGATATCACGTATCGAATCAGAACACATGAACTCAGAATCCTTAGTCCAGACTCAAGCTCAGGCAAACACAGGCCACTGAATACATAACAATAAGATATGTTTTTAAAAGTGTTTTGAGATAAAATACATTTAGACATCGATATTTTGTGATAAAAGATATGCAGAATAGTATTTAAAAGTGGGTTTTCATGATTTTATTCATTTAAAAAAAAAATCATGTGAAAATGGCAAAGAAATAGACTACTAATTGCTAGTGTCGTCTAGTATTCAGGGTCACCAACATGGCCCCAGAGTCTTCCTTGGCACCTACTTGGCATCTATTTGCTTGGAAGAAGCAAATAGAATAAGTAAGAGTGTTGTGGCATTTCTGAGATGCTTGTGGCAGCTTCTATGTTTTGCAAATGTACCTTCAGCTCCAAAACTTTGGCAGCTCCAGATCTCAATAGCCATTTTCCGCATCATTCATCTAAACCTCCCTCTTTTACGGAGCAAGCCTAAGCCTGAGAAGTTCCCTAGAATTCATCCCTAGTAACTGTGTTTAGGGTTGCATTCCTAGACTTTCAAAAGTTAACCTTCCCTACAGAGGGTCTGCCTCCTTTAGTGCTGCTATGTCCATTGCCCAGATAGATTGTAGGACATGGAATCACATGAGGGAAAACATTTCCGCTTCCCTGAATTGAAGGTAGATTTCTTCCCCCTCCCCACTGGAAACTGTGGGTCCCAGCAGGCTAGATTTGAAAGTGGGTGGTATTCTACCCCACAGAGCCAGTGTGGTGTAGTGGTTAAGAGCGGTAGTCACGTAATCTGGGGAACCGGGTTCGTGTCTCCACTCCTCCACATGCAGCTGCTGGGTGACCTTGGGCCAGTCACACTTCCTTGAAGTCTCTCAGCCCCACTCACCTCACAGAGTGTTTGTTGTGGGGGAGGAAGGGAAAGGAGATTGTTAGCCGCTTTGAGACTCCTGAAGGGGAGTGAAAGGCGGGATATCAAATCCAAACTCTTCTTCTTCTTCTTCTACTCCTATTCCTGGACTCCCCAGTTATTGATGGTCTTACTGTTATTTCTTAATTGTTGTGTTTTCTGGTTTAAAATGTATTCCGTTTACACATTGCTCTTATATAGTCTTTTATTGTGCTGGTTTTCTATTTGAGGTTTTATGTGCTGGCTTTTTCTAACACCTTTTGTGGCTTTATTGTCATATTTTTATTTTGTTTTTGCCTGATGCCTGGAGAATTTATTTCATGAAGAATCTCATAAATACAATAAAGAGATAATATTGCTTGAAGCTGCCTTTGAAGGCAGAGTTATTTTTTAATTTTTATTTTATTTCTCTTTTTAAGTCACTTTGTGTTGCTCTGGGTTAAGATAAAGAAACTAACTCGTAATGATGATGATGGTTTAATCTAAGCAATCATGTAGTTTTCCCAAGGATTACTGAACGTATCAACTATTCCATAATGGGCTATCTTGGGAAAATAGAATTTACTAAGGCTCCCTGCACCATGCATGCGATGGCGGTCATTGCTTCTAACATTATATTCTACGTATGTTCCACCCATGTTCTACCGTCACTGTCAGAAGCATTCTGTCTCCGAATACCACTTGCTGGTAATCTCAGATTGGCAGAGAGTTGTTCCATTTATGTTAAGCTTGCAGGCTCTTACAGGCATTTTTTGGCCACTGTGAAGACAGGATGCTGGACTAGACAGGTCTTGGCTGGATCCAGCAAACTCTTCTCATGTTAAGTCCCGTATGGCGGCAAATCTGGGATACCCAACACCGACTGGCCTCAAAGGTTCCCATGGTGCCATAATTCAAACATTTGCCAATGGACCACAGAGATTTTAAAAAAGTCCGTCAGTGAAATATCTGTAGCTGATGTTCCACAAAATCCGTCTTTAGAAGCTTCAGCAGGCTTTTCAAAAGTCATGTTTTGAACTTTGAACTTCAACCCCCCCCCCCAATTTAACATTTCTATTCAGTTAGGAATAAGAGGGAAGATTCGAATAGTGAGAACAGGATCATAAATCTTCTTACCATTATTATTATTATTATTATTATTATTATTATTATTATTATTATTAT
>JAXCMG010000020.1:28678148-28740950 GCA_034642415.1 Podarcis siculus | reverse complement strand
ATTATTATTATTATTATTATTATTATTATTATTATTATTATTATTATTATGAAATGCGAGCTTCTGTGACATCATTGGTACCAAATGAATGGGTGACTGGGGTATATTTTTTATTGCACTGGGCACTCAGATGTTTAGACACACATTTTCCTGAACAGCATGGACATGGGAATAAAATGGATTGTCCTTTTTTGTCCTAGCTCTTCCTTCACCTCTTACACAGGCTTCTCAAAAGTCTTAATGGCTTGTGTCAGCAGCTTCTCCTAAAATGACAAAAGCAGGTTTAAGCCCAATTGCTGACTCTTTTTTTTAAGGATCTGTGAATGGTGCAGTGCAAGTCACTTTGGGTTTTTCGCAGCAATGTCATAATATTGACACTGCTGCTACAAGTACAATTAAGAGCTAAGCACCAGCCTTGTAAATGCTCCTCGTTGCCAAGTGAATTGCTGCCAAGTGATAAAAATTCCACTCACACCATTGTCTCTGGGGCTTTAACCATGCAGCAGATTGAGCCAGCAGAAGGCTCTTCTCAATTAGCTACCAGGCTAAGTTGAAGATGGTAGTACGAAGCCCTGTACAGTTTACATTGGAATACCTTGAAGACCAGCTTATTCCTTATGGTTGTTGTTGTTTAGTCGTGTCCAACTCTTCGTGACCCCATGGACCAGAGCACGCCAGGCACTCCTGTCTTCCACTGCCTCCCGCAGCTTGGTCAAACTCATGTTCATAGCTTCGAGAACACTGTCCAACCATCTCATCCTCTGTCATCCCCTTCTCCTTGTGCCCTCAATCTTTCCCAATATCAGGGTCTTTTCCAGGGAGTCTTCTCTTCTCATGAGGTGGCCAAAGTCTCAGAGCCTCAGCTTCAGGATCTGTCCTTCCAGTGAGCACTCAGGGCTGATTTCCTTCAGAATGGATAGGTTTGATCTTCTTGCAGTCCATGGGACTCTCAAGAGTCTCCTCCAGCACCATAATTCAAAAGCATCAATTCTTCGGCGATCAGCCTTCTTTATGGTCCAGCTCTCACTTCCATACATCACGACTGGGAAAACCATAGCTTTAACTATACGGACCTTTGTCGGCAAGGTGATGTCTCTCTTATTCCTTATAGGCCCAACCAATCACTGTGCTCCATAGGAGAAAGCCTCTTGCGGATACCAATTCATCAGAAAGTCCATTCCACCCAATGTGAGAACAGGGCTTTTATTGTGGTGGCACCTATGCTTTGGAACAACCACCCTCTCCAGTACACGGCAGGAAGCTGTCATCTCTGTTGATTTGTATTGCATTTTTTTTAAAAAAAGTTTTGTTTTATTGCTTGTGCATTTACTGCCCGGGGCTTCATTGGGAGGAAGCGGGTTATTAAATAAACAAACAAACAAATGCAATTATTTTAACTGGTTTTTGTTCTATATGTATTTGTTTCAAAGGTGTTTTATATGCAATTGTTTTAACTTTTTTGTAGATATGCAACAGTGTTTCATATGCTTTTGAGAAGGCAATTTGAGATTCTTCATACAAAGCCATCCATATGTGAAATTGTTATTAACAACAATGACCGTTGCTTCTCCTTCCAGGTTGAGAGATGTCACATCAATCCCTGTGATCAGCAGTCGCACTTTGGGGCTCCACTTCCACCCGGGGCGAGGGCTGCATCATCATGTGCCCGTCATGTTTGATTACTTCCACCTGTCGGCCATCTCTGTTACCCTGCATGCCTCTCTGGTGGCTTTGCACCAGCCCCTGATCAGGTGAGAGAAACAGGGTTCTTGTTGTTTTCATTTTCTGTATGTGTATTTCATGATCTTTGCTATGAGAGGTCAGTTGTTTATATCTCATGTTATGTACTGAGCTTGGATCCTAGAACAATAGGCAGGTAGGGACCTAGAAGGCAGCAACCTGATTGGTCTGCAGGAAATGCTCAATCAGGCTCCAGGAGGAAGTTAATCAGCAACCTGATTGGTCTCCAGGATCAGCCCAATCAGGCTCCAGGAGGAAGTGAATCGGCAACCTGATTGGGCTGCAGGAACAGTCCAATCAGGCTCCAGGAGCGGAACTGAATCAGCCAATCACACGGGACCCATTGTGTAAATAATGTATATATATAGCCAGAGGTTTTGGGGGGAAACACTCACTCACTGTTTACCATGAGCTGAAATAAAGAGCATGAAAAACACTCAACTCCGAGTATATTTCATCTCATTTGCTTTTTTTTAAAAAAAGCATACATAAAATAAAAACAATACCAGCAACAGAACAAGTAAAAACACGGAGACTTGGCAGAGTTATTATTATTACCGTATTTTTTGCCCTATAGGACACACTTTTCCCCCTCCAAAAATGAAGGGGAAATGTGTGTGTGTCCTATGGGGCGAATGCAGGCTCCTTAGCTTCAGCGATAGCAACGCGAAGCCTCCAAGCCTGCGCTCCGGAGGCTTCACGTTGCTTTCGCTGAAGCCAGGAGAGTCTGCTCTTTCAGCCTGTCCGCTGCTCCCAGAGCTGCGGGGGGGTGTGTGTCATATTTATACCAGGGGGGGGTCCTTGATACCCCCCCCCTGAAAAATAGGTGCGCCCTATGGGCCGGTGCGCCCTATAGGGTGAAAAATACGGTATTTATTAAATTTGTACACCCTGCGTATAGGCATCCCTATGTATAATGTGTTGTGGTAATCTAACCACAGTTGCTGACCAAGGTTTGCCTTTTATAATCAGCTTTGTCGTGATGGCAGGGATGTGGGTGGCACTGTGGGTTAAACCACAGAGCCTAGGACTTGCTGATCAGAAGGTTGGCGGTTCGAATCCCCGCGATGGGGTGAGCTCCTGTTGTTCGGTCCCTGCTCCTGCCAACCTAGCAGTTCGAAAACACACCAGTGCAAGTAGATAAATAGGTACCGCTCCGGCGGGAAGGTAAATGGTGTCTCTGTGCACTGCTCTGGTTCACCAGAAGCGGCTTAGTCATGCTGGCCACATGACCTGGAAGCTGTACGCCGGCTCCCTCAGCCAATAAAGCAAGATGAGCATCACAACCCCAGAGTTGGCTACGACTGGACCTTATTGTCAGGGGTCCCTTTACCTTTATGTGGTGATGGCACTATCCAGACTGGGAAATGGATAGCACTCTGTCCTATTTTAGGGTTGCCATATTTCTAGAAGTAAAATTCAAAAGTAGTTGATTATTTTTTTTAAGTAATCAACCTCAAAATCCCGGACACTATTTTCCCTGGTTATATCCTGGACATGTCCAGGAAATTCCAGACATACAGCAACCCCATCTTATTTAAGTCTAGTTGTTGGATGTGGCTTTTCCAAGCATTTTGCCACCCTATGGACCTCTCATGGAGGAGGCCCACAAAGAAGGACCTTACATGATGACTGCAGGGTCCAGGTCAGTGCACATGGGAGGTTCTTCTGAGGTCCAGCTCAAGACATTTTGTAGCCTAAGGCGAAGGTGACCATGGTGTCCCCTCCCTTCTGTGCACAGAATCTTGACAGGGTTAACTCTTAATTCCACACTAATCATGTAAGAATCATCCTCCACAAAGAGGATCAGGATAGCTTAGGGGCCATGTAACACACTCCTGGCTGCTGGTCCCTATCCTCAGCACACACTGCATGAGGCAGTGGCCTCACCCTGTCTATTGGTAGGGCTGGTAAAAAATAAATAAAATTAAAGCAGATCCTGCAAGCCTCAAGTCTGCATGCCTCTAACATTTCCTTGTTGTCTCTTGCCTGCTCACACACAGACTTGTTGTTCTTAATATTTGATCTAAATCTAGCCTCCCCCCCAATTTGTAACCACTGTCTCTTGTCTTACCCTGAGCAAAGAGGGAGAACAGTAATCTCTTTGCTTCTTTCTGAACTCCTTTAAAATGCTTAACAATTGCCATATGCTGTTGATGACAAAGAGAGAAGAAAAGCTTACCTATTCCTGGAAAACTTGTTTGCTGCTACTGATCCTGTTAGCGGAGAATTTTTAACAAGCTTTGAAAAAGCCTGAAGGCTTCCCAGATCTCCACAGACCAAGATAAACCTTTGCTATGTCTCCCTACTCTCCAAGAACTGTCGCTTTAAAATAGCAACACAGGGATATTTTTTTAAAATGTATTTTTAGTGCAGAGAGGAAAGGATAGGTGAGAAAACTTTGAAATGTGTAATATTGTTGTTCCATATAGAAACAAATATTCCATTTTTTTCTTCTTTGTTTAGTTTTGCCCGTCCAGGGAAGGGCTCGTGGCTTGGTAAAAACAGCTTGGAAACAGAACCAGATCTGACGGGGATGTCACTGGAAAACCTGGTGTTTGGAGCCGGTTACTGCAAACCTGTTGCTTCTGAGGTAGGGGACAGTTCTTTTTCGTGGTGACATTAGATGCACAGTTTTAACGGGTGGAGATGGGCCTTCCTTAGGCAGGATCACCAGGCTGATAAGAGAGAGGTGAGTTTATATTATCCCTACTCCCACCGATAAAATCTGTGGTGACTTTTGCCCACTGGGAATGGAAGCGCAGAAAGCAAGGAGAATATCTGCAGGTAGAGGCAGAGCCAACTGCTTCTAGACTTGCCCACAACCCTCTCTTCTCTGCTGAATACTATACGGGCAACATTGAGGTTACGGAAGAGGAAACTGGCCTTCTAAGGCAGAAAACTGTTTACAAAATCCTTCCCTTGTAACCATTTTGTCAAAAAAGAACCGGTGATGCCAAATGTTACTTGAGGAAACAACAGGGGTATTAATATATTCACAGTCATACTTCTTAAACTCCTACTCTGTTGGGGTGGTGTTGTCGATCCCATCTGTTATACAAAGTGCTCACCCCTTAACCTAGAAGAAGAAGAAGAAGAGGAGGAGGAGGAGGAGGAGGAGTAGTTTGGATTTGATATCCCGCTTTATCACCACCCGAAGGAGTCTCAAAGCGGCTAACATTTTCCTTTCCCTTCCTCCCCCACAACAAACACTCTGTGAGGTGAGTGAGGCTGAGGGACTTCCGAGAAGTGTGACTGGCCCAAGGTCACCCAGCAGCTGCATGTGGAGGAACGGAGACGCGAACCCGGTTCCCCAGATTATGAGACTACCGCTCTTAACCACTACCACTACACTAGCTACACTGAAACCGTCTACAGAGGAGCAGAGCTCAAAATCCCAAAAGGCTACCAGAAGAAACAGAGCATGCAGATACTTTACTTACCTTGCCTTTAGTACTGACTAGCAAGGGGGAAAGGCAGTGTTTTATGAAGCAAAATACTCTTCCTGTATCATCAGAACAGTGGTGCTATTTTGAACAGTGACAGAATTCAAGGGTGGAAAATTTCCTCCAATTATGAATGTGGAATCCCAGAATTGTAGAATTGGAAGGGACCCAGAGCATAGCTGTCAACTTTTCCCTTTTCTTGCGAGGAATCCTATTTGGAATAAAGGAATTTTCCTTTAAAAAAGGGAGACGTTGACAACTATGACCCAGAGGTTCAACCCCCCAGTTAGGTGTTCCCTTATTGCCTCTTTTCGTGTCTTGGCTGCAGCTCCCTCCTTGCATCCTTTAGTCCAGCAGTCGGCAACCTAAGGCCCATGGGGGTTGTTTAACCGGCCCATGGACCCTCGGTGCCCACTCAGTGCCCCTCACTGCCCACTCAGTCTACTCCCATGTGCCATGCTAAACTGGCACGGAGCAGAGCAGGGACCGCCTTCCATGATGCTGGCCTTCTTCGCATGCCTCCTCCGCGCCGGAAGGAGCACCAGAAATAACATTTGCGCATGCGTGTGTGTGCACGCACTCTGGCCCACTGAGAAGTCTGCGGGACGGTGAACCAGCCCAAGCCACAAAAACTTTGCCAGCCCCTGCTGTAGTCTGTTATCACCAGATTGGGCACTGCTTTCCTTTTGGGTGAAAACAGAGGCAAAGCAGGTGTTGCATGGTTCCATCTTGTCTTCGTGCTAGCATTTCTGTGCCTTCTTCACGCAGAGGTCCTGCAACTTGCTTGGTCTTCCTGTTGCTTCAAACATAGCTGACGAACAGGTCGGCTACGCCAGATCTATTTTGATTTCCCCCAGTTTCCATTGCTTATTCGTTTGATTTCCTTTCAAGCGCACGGCTGAGAGCGCTCCAGCGATGATCTGTTTTGCTTTTCAGCTTGCTGAGACAGTGTCGATTACAGAGATAATTGAGATAATGAGCTTGTTTATCAACAGTAGATAGCTTGCTTGGTTAATGTTTATTGCTGCTTTTCTTTCCCCATTTTATGAGCTTAGGAAAAAGTGGTGCTAAATGCAGTTTGCTGACTTTGGAGATAACAATGCAGAGAGAGTCAACCTGAAAGAGAACTCCATGCCACCCATTATTTAAAGCGAGCTGTCCAAATTCTCAGTTCCCTGCCTTATATGTGGGTTGGAAATCAATGAACATTTGGGGTTGTCGCCAACTAAGTTCTACTCAAAATAGACCCAACGAAATTAATTGACCGAATTTAATCACATTCATTAATTCCATTGGGTCTACTCTGAGTAGGACGAGCACTGGACACTACCCTCATATTGCACACTTCTCTGTATGATGCATACAAAATTTTATACGTATTTTTTAAACAACAACAAACAAACAAACAAGCATGGGCTTGCGAAGCCACACAACCAAACTGAATGGGATCAGGATCCAGTCTAAGTTCCCACTCTCTGCACCCTCCCCTTTCACTTCCCCAGAACGCTCCTTTTGGGGCAGTTACAGCCACATTCAACTGAGCCCAACTGAGCTGGGATGAGAAATTTACCCTGGCTTATTCATCTGCATTGGCATTGGGGACTTAACGCCAGCTGAGCATGTCCGAGTTAGGAATCAGTTGGTTGAGCCAGAGAACCTGCAGCATCCATTATATTTTAAATTGCCCGGTGATCCTCAGATGATGAAGAAGAAGAGTTTGGATTTGATATCCCGCCTTTCACTCCCTTTAAGGAGTCTCAAAGCGGCTAACATTCTCCTTTCCCTTCCTCCCCCACAACAAACACTCTGTGAGGTGAGTGGGGCTGAGAGACTTCAGAGAAGTGTGACTACCCCAAGGTCACCCAGCAGCTGCAAGTGGAGGAGCAGGGAATCAAACCTGGTTCACCAGATTACGAGTCCACCGCTCTTAACCACTACACCACACCTGGCGTGTGTATAGAAATTTAATAAACAAATACTATAATAAAACAAATAATTCTAAACTGCTCATCTTACCATACGATTGCCTGCAACATGTTTTACATGATTACCACCTAAAATTCTGAAGTACATTCCCATCCTTTTAAAAAAGAAAGAATAATGGGAAATGTAGCTTATTCCTCACAGAGCCCCCCTAACAGACTACAGGTCCTTTGGAGGGGTGTACTTTAAATGTGCTTTAAATCTATGGTGTGTGGGAAGCCTGAGATGCATTACTCATTCTGCATCACTAAGCTGTTTATTTTAACACCCTCTGTTGTGTCTTGGGTCAGTTGAGGGTAATGTGCTTGAACAAGCTTCAGTTTATCTGTAGAACATTCTGCAGGGTCTTTGTGTCGTAGACATGTGCTCTGGCTGATGCTTAGATGCATATTTAGGCCATCTTTTTCCGATCAGAGCATATTTTTGACATTATTACTGGGCAGCATGTATGCTGGTGCATCTGCCTCATACCTGTGTAGGAAGAGCCTATGGCTTATCACAAGGAAGAACATCCCCTGGCCAGTTAAGGAACAATGACACAGTTGGAACGTTTCAGACATTCTCCTTCTCCAAATTTCCTTGTGGAATTTTGAGTGCCAAATTGTTCTCATTGTGGGAATGTTCAGGGAGGCAGGAGAGGATATATTGTTTAATTATATCCTTCCCAACTTGTGTTAACAAGTTCTACAATTTAGCAGAGTAACATTCCCCTTTTTAAACTTACACAGCGGATAACGTTTTTGCCAGGCTTGTTTAAGCCTCTGAAATATGTTTCCTGGTAATTCCCCTTTTATTCCCTCCTAAAACGATAGACACAACACAGTCTTGTATAAAAGTATAAAATAGTTTACTCACAGTTTCATTCAGTTCACAAAAGGATCCGTGAAGGCAGACTTAAGTTACAAAATATATACACCTGGAATCTATTGTCAGCATTGCCCTTGAGCCAGTGCCACTAACTGGACTCATCCACTTCAATCCCGACTGGGCTAGGTGAGCTGGGTAGCACTTCCAGAGACCACCTTCTGCACAGGAACAGGTCAAAGTGCTGTGGACTCACAGCATAGAGTTGTGAGCACCGGATTCACTCCAACAAGAAGACAGTCGTCGCACAGCAGAGTATAGCAGAGTATAGCAGAGCATAAACGACTCGGAGAGCAGCTCTTTAGAATATGTTCTTTATTCTATCTACAACTATAATATACAACTATATACAGAGATAAATGAGGTCTAAACTAAATGAATGCTGAACTGCACTGAGTGTCTGCAGCTGCTCTTAGCAGCAACCTTATCTATACACACAATCTCTAACACTCAGTCTCTCTCTCTCCGACACACTGACTGACTAACTGATGTTAGGCTGGAGCGGAACAAGTAGAGAGCAGAACACCGCCCCTCCTCTCTGGAAAATCACCAGACTCATCAGCAGATTCTTGGATATGGGAGGGGTGAAATCTCCTCATCTATCCCATAAGGAGATAGTTCCTTTGTCCTTTCTTGGCCGGAAGCCAAGAGAGCATCTCAGGCTGATGCTTCTTTGACGAAAGCGAAATGGAGAAGAGAGAGATGTGGTGGCCAGTCCTGTGCTTTTGTTACCTGCACAGGTAAAATCACGCCCACCTCTGGTCACATGTAGAGGAAGTTTTCCTGTCCCAGCACAGGAGGAAACAGGAAGTTTATCTATTGGATGGACAAACATCCCTCTTCATGTCTAAACATGTCCACTCTAGGCATGTTGGATTTGACTGCTCTGTGTTTCACACCCCACACTCAACTCGTCTATGTCCACATTTAAAGCCCTCTTATACCACTTTTAAAGTCATGGCTTCCCCTAAATCATCCTGGGAAATGAAGTTTTGGGGTTTTTTTAAGGGTACCTACAAGTCCCAAGATCCTTAACAAACTACATAAGGATTTTGTTTAAGTTGGCACCCCTAGCTCCAGATTTGCTGGTGGGGGTCCGGACTGCCCCAACACACACACACACCCACACCCACACACACACACCAGCCCCTTCTGACAACAACCAGCCACCAGTTTCCGGAACGCCCACGGCTGGAATCTCAGCCGCAGCTGGGCTGCAGAAGCCGATGGGAATGGGAGGTTGGGTTAAAAATGTAACAGCAGAACCAAGCAATGGCGCCCGGGTAGGATACCAGACAGCATAGGAGCCTAGGGTCTGAGGTCCCATCTCCCCCCCCCCAATAAAATATTTGAGAGGGAGCCCCTGCCCAAGTTGCCATTCAAATAGTGTGTGTGGACCATGTGATGTGATTGATTATGTGGGGCAGGGCTTACCCCCCCCCCTCAATATTTTATTCCAGTTGGCATACCTGCCAGAGAGGGAAATACAGAGATCTCGGGAGAAACCGATGTTGATGGTTAAAAACATGCACACATGCGCAAAATAATAATAATAATAAAACAAACAAACTACATAAGGGGGGGACCATTAAAAACCATTCCATACAAACAACACAGAAAGATGGGACATGGTTTGAGAGATCAAGGAAATGCCCTGTGTAAATCATAGAAACATCAACTTCCACATAGCACTGGAAAGGATCCCAAGTCATTTATCTCAGCTTCATTCAATGCAGGAGTAAGTGTGTAGCCCCAAAGACTTGTCCCAAGTGGAACTTGCTTGTCTTCGCTGCACAATCTCTTCCACATTTGAGAGGAAGTGCCCTTTCACACTGCACAAAACAGATGGCACTCTTTCACCACTGATAAATGTCCTCTGAAGTTCTCTCTCCCAGTCGTCCAGCTGATTCCCGGATGCTGGTACAAATGTCTCTAGTGATTTGACCAGCTTGATATCTGAGAAGGAGAATGTCCTCGCTGCTGTCTTCATTTGCGAGTGGAGACGGGTTTCAATCAATCCTCCTCCTTCTTGCTTCCCCTGCTTTGATTCTGCACAAGGGAGCTTGGCGCGCTGCTGTTTTTGACAAGACGTCAAAGGTTCTTTGTTCAGGGCTCCTGACTTCTCGCTGTGCAGAATAATTAAATGTCAGGAGCAGAAGGCTGTACCAGTCCAATTTCCCTAGCTCTTGCAAAGTGACATGCTGGACACAGGTTTTATTATTTTATTTTAATTTTGAGTGTGTGCTTTCTGCTTTTCTGGCTTGCTGCCCATCAGGATACTTCTAATTCATGCGGAGGCTTTTAAAAAAACGAGGAAATGGCTTTAGGTGGTCCTTCCTTCCCCTTTTCAAATGACAAAGGGGAGTCTCAGGAGGGGCATTTGAACATTTTTATCCTCACAAAGTATAGGCTAGGCACTTGCACTTCAAGAGAGATGAAGCTGACTTGGCCATTTATCTTAGCAGGATTGCAATTTCAGTCAAATAGGCCCACAGAGTTTGCATTTGTGAGCTTGATTTATCCCCGCAGCTTCTGAAGGTGGCAAAGTGAGTCAGACTGTTTTGCATACCATTCTGAATGGTTAGCAAAAAAGGAAAGGTTAGATTGGCAAGTCACTTTCCACAGGTGAATGATGATGATGGCGGTGATTTACCAATAAATAAATATTATTTGGGGGGACAGGCCTATGACAAGATTTCTAAGGAAGAACAATTTAGGATGCAGCAAATCTCTGGCTCAGATGGTTGGTGCCCAGCTCAGCAGACATTAAACCCTCAACCCCAGTTTAGCCAAATATATGCTGGCATAATTTGCACATTCTGGCTCTGCCAGCTGAGACTAAAAAAAGGTAAAGGACCCCTGACAGTTAACTCCAGTTGCAGACGACTCTGGGGTTGCGGCTCTCATCTCGCTTTATAGGCTGAGGGAGCCGGCGTTTGTCCGCAGACAGATTTTCCGGGTCATGTGGCCAGCATGACTAAGCTGCTTCTGGCAAACCAGAGAAGTGCACAGAAATCCGTTTACCTTCCTCCGGAGTGGTACCTATTTATCTACTTGCACTTTGATGTGCTTTCAAACTGCTAGGTTGGCAGGAGCAGGGACCGAGCAACGGGAGCTCACCCCATTACGGGGATTTGAACCGTGACCTTCTGATCAGCAAGTCCTAGGCTCTGTGGTTTAACCCACAGTGCCACCCGCATCCCAAGCCTATAGGAAGCCCACAAACAGGACCTGAGTGCATCAGTACTCTTCCCATTTGTGAATCCCAGAATCCAGGGCCATAGTGTCTCTGGCACAGCATAATGACCTACCAAATAATGGCAAACTGCTCCACGATTCATAAAATTTCATTGTCCTTGCCTGTAAATTGCTTCAAGGCTGGAGGGTGAACTATGAATAATACAGGAGGTGCCTGCAGGAGCAAGGAAGCAAAAATCAGGGAGAGAATGGGATATTTATGCTAATCTCCCCCAGTTATCCAGACATTCTTTGATGCACAGCAGTGAATTGCAGCAAATGAGAGCTGTTTGCTTTTTAAAACAACTTGGCGAACAAAAGTTTGGAATACTTGTGATTGCTGGTTCAAAAGGCAGAAGGAGGGAGAAGAGCTTGAAGAAACATTTCCGTCTACTTGTGTTCCCCAAGCAGCATAGTGTAGATTGCAACCACTATCCAAATCCAGACCATGCGTACAACCAACCTAGGACTGCCAGATTTCAGGGACTGGCTGAGGAGGAGAGGTGGAAGTTGCCATACCAAGAACACCTCAGAGAAAGCATAGGAGAAGATTTTGATCCTGGATTCTGGTGGTGGGAAGCCGGTCACACACACACAGGGGAGGGAAAGAGCTGGGAAGTACTGGAGGCTGGGAGCTTGAAGGATGATGAAGAGGAGGAAGGAGGCAGCTGCCCCAGCAGAGACAGGAATCAGACTTGGCCATTCAACCACAGAGCCACTCTGACAGCTTCTCTGCTGATAACTTGCAAGACAACCTCCCCGAACAAGGTGTAAGTTGCATATTTTTGAACAGAGAGCCAGGCAGAAACAGAGAGGGTCCTTGAGGTTCACTGTAGACAGAGGTGTGATGGCCTGTGACTCGGGCTCGGACTCGGAACCGGAGAAGTCTCGGTTCGCACCGGATTCTCTGCCTCAGGCGGCATCTGAACCGAGTCTGGGGCCTGATTCCGAAGAGCCGCAGTCTGCACAGCTTCCCCTGCAACAAGCACCAGCTGAGCCGAGTCAGGGGCCTGAGCCTGCCCTGGCTCCAGATGTGGGGATTACCTTGTTGCCTTCTGCTGGGCAATCACATGCAGCTGCTGTGCTACCAGTTGGGTCAGGAGAGTTTGAGGTGGCGGCTGGGTCTAGTAACCCACTGACATCTCCCGAACTGCAGAGACTCAGGTCTGAGAGAAGGAGAGACCTGAGTACTCGCAGGAGGAGTGCTCGCCTTTGGCCGAGACAGGGAGGTAAGTCACCAGTGGATCAGGACCAGCCATTACCCTGTCAGAGATAAAAGGCTGCTGGACCCAGGTTGTGGGAGCAACATTGCTGTTTGCTGGAACCTGCCTGAGACCTTGTGCCTGACCTAGCCCAGTTTCCTGTCTTGGCCCTGTTGGACTGAATCCTCATGGAATCCTTGGATTCAGGACCGGACCTGGGCTGTGTGACTCAGGTTAACCCCCAGGCCCAGCACAAGAGGGAGTGTCTTAATACAGAGGGATAGGGAGTGAAAGAGGAGGTACAAGCCAGTCTGGGCAACTGCTTCTTTTAGACAGGAAGAACTTTTGACATTTCCATGTGTTCTGTGTTCTGCTTCCTTAACCAAGAAACTAAATGTAAGTTAACCGGTATTTCTCTGTCTTTCTCTGATCTGCGAATGACTTGCTTTCCTTGTCAGCTCCCTGACACCAGGCTGCACTTTGGATATTTGTATCAAAGCTTTAAAAAGGAGCAGGGTGAAGTAAGTGTGACTGCTGCATAGGCAAAGGACCAGAGCTCAGTGGTAGAGCATCTATTTTACATGTTTAAAAATGAGCAGAGGCAACCTCTAGTGTCAAGGAGTTCCACAGGACAGGGGCTACCACACTAAAGGCTTGGCCCCTGGTAAAGGCCAGCCTCAGTGCCATGTGTGGGACCACCACCAGTGCCCCACCAGAAGACCTCAGGTGGGGCATAAGGAATCAGGAAGTCCTTAAGGTACTTTGAGCCAAAGTTGTTCCAAGCTTTGTGAATTTGCACAAGAACCTTGACCCTGTCGTGATCAGAAGTTGGTCACCAGTGCAGTATTCCCATTCAGGGCATTTTAAGGGATGGAGCATCTGACAGCAGACCAGGAGATTGGCGGAGACAATCCCTTCCCACACAATTGCTTGTGATTCATTGGAGTTGAGGCTGGAAGCCACGGCTGTCTTCTAGATTGAAAGAAACCAATAAAGGCATCCGTGAGGAAATGTCAGATTGACTGTAAAGCAAATAAAGCTGGAAAGGTTGGAGTCATTGATCACTATCAGGTGACAGGGTGGTATTTCCTCTCTGGTGATTGCTTGACACTTTGTATAAGTTTACTCTTCTCATCCTCTGCACATTTACTCATCTTCTGCAGCCATTGTTTTCGTTTCCCCTCCTTTTCCATGGAAAAACAGTGTGACTTGAAATGTTGCGCAGCAGCTGGCTTGATTGCATAGCGCTGCTCTCCTCCAGATGTCAAGAGGGTCTCTGGAGTGGATACAGTGGGTGGACGTTGTTCCGTAGCCTGACAGAATGCTCTGTCCCTCGCGGATCTTTTGCAGGAAGATATGTGAAAAGGTCTTCCGAGAGTTGCAGCTCCTTGCAAGAATTGACACCTGAGCTGAATCTGTGGCTCTAGGGAGGTAGCTTCAACCTCGCTGTCTCACCCAACAATGGATGCTGCAGAGTGTGAATTCACAGCACAGGTTATGTGACTGAACAGCATCAGGATGCTCTTTGGGAGGAGCAAATTTGCCTCCATTTCTGTTCATTGTTTTGCTTTCTTGAATGCTGGCATTTAAGGGAGGCACAAATATCCCGGTTCTTGTTCCTAATACAGTGGTACCTTGGTTCTCAAACGTAATCTGTTCCGGAAGTCCGTTCCAAAACCAAAGCGTTCCCAAACCAAGGGCGCTTTCCCGTAGAAAGTAATTCAAAATGGATGAATCCGTTCCAGACTTTTAAAAACAACCCCTAAAACATCAACTTAGCATGAATTTTACTCTCTAACGAGACCATTGATCCATAAAAAGAAGGCAGTAAACAATGTACTGCAGTCACACAATCAATCAGTAGCTGAACTGGGTTCCACACAGTCACAAAAACAAAACAAAAAGATCTGCAAAAACAAAAATGCAAAACAAATAGCAAAAACAGAGGCCTCAGCGTGACACTCAAAATGGAAGTGTGGCACTCAAAACGGAGCATGTTCGGCTTCCGAAAACGGTTTGCAAACCAGAATACTTACTTTTGAAGCATTTGGGTTCCAAGTTGTTTGAGTACCAAGGCTTTTGAGAACCAAGGTACCACTGTAGGGCTTTTTTCTTTGCAGGTACTCTAAGTGAGCGTGAACAAGTGATTAATATTGTCTGTACACTCCATGAGAGCATGTGCAAAATACTTGCAGGTACTCAGTGAACCTGCTGTGACCTTTGCCAGCACCAATCTTGCCCTGCCTCCCCATTGGCTCAACTGGGGCAAATGGGAAAAGCAGTGGCACACATGATCTAACTCTTCATTAGCACATGAAGGGATTGAGACTATGAGTTCAGAATTATCTTCAGGAATGTGTCCATCTTCTTGACAATCTCCGATTGGGCTGTGACCTTTTCCCACCAGCCATGCCTCTAGGACAAAGTTTCCCAAATTTGGGTCTTCAGCTGTTGTTGGACTACAACTCTCATCATCCCTAGCTAGCAGGACCAGTGGTCAGGGATGATGGGAGCTGTAATCTAAAAACAGCTGGAGGCCTGAGTTTGGGAAACTCAGCTTTGGAACTATGCTACACCCTGACGTAGCACCATTGTGGGAGGACTAAAGGCAAACTGACCAAATTGATGCATTCTGAAATGATACATGAACCAAAACACAACCATCCTTTGAAAACTCGCACTTCTCTCACTTCTCTGAATTTTGCAGGGCAGTTCTCCAGCCAGGTAGTGTGTACAAAATTGTGTATACTGGGGTAAAGCATGCCTAGAAATGCATATGTTAGTGAAAACAACATACAGAGATGCATTGTATTATTTTCCCTAGCCTATGCACATTTTAAGCTGCCCAGAGTGGGTGTAAATAATAAAATTGTTGTTGTTGTTGTTGTTAACTTACTCTAGTACAGTAGTACCTTGTTTAGTGACCGGTATCCATTCTGGAGCCCTGGTCACTGGCCGAAAAGGACGCTGGACAAAACACTATGTCTGCACACCCGCTTGGAGCGGTTTGCACTTCTGCGCATGCGCGAGTGGCGAATCTGGAAGTAACCCGTTCCAGTACTTCCAGAATTGCCATGGACATTCAATGGAAAGGGTGCATGACGAGGTGGACACTAGACGAGGTACCAATGTATATGCATTTTGGCTGGAGAACTGCATTACAAATTGCAGAAAAATGTGAATGCCAAAGCATGTTTGTGTTTCAGTTCCCCCATAGCAGGGGTAGGCAACCTAAGGCCGGGAGGGCTGGATCCGGCCCAATCGCCTTCTAAATCCGGCCCATGGACGGTCCGGGAATCAGCATGTTTTTACATGAGTAGAATGTGTGCTTTTATTTACAATGCATCTCTGGGTTATTTGTGGGGCATAGGAATTCGTTCACATTTTTTTCCTCAAAATATAGTCCGGCCCACCACAGGGTCTGAGGGACAGTGGACCAGCCCACGGCTGAAAAAGTTTGCTGACCCCTGCCCTATAGTTTCAGGAGGTGTACATTAAGTAGGTTCACTTTTAAATGCAAACTGAATTTCCTTCCCCACCCCTATCCAGAACTTTGGCTTCAGCACCATTGAAAACTCATTATTTTGCCTCCTTTTGCAAAGCAATACAGTGCTGGGAGTTCTGGCGAGAACCAATTATTACAGTCCTGCTTCCCTCCTCTTTAATCTGCTGCTTCAGAAGCTGTCAAATAATGAAGCTGTGCCATGATGCGATGATCCCCACTTACATAGAGAAGAGACCAATTTTGTTTACTAGCTGGGGAAAGTGTTCCGAACTCCTAATTAAGCGGAAAGCACTGACGCTGCTTTGGAGATGTCCCTGCCACAAGCATAATGTTCCGGGGGAACAAGTGGGAAAATTACGTGGGGTGTACGCAATGCAGTGTTACATGAAAGTACCATATTTTTTCGTGTATAACATGCCCCCTTGTATAAAATGCCCCATATATAAGATTTTTGAGGACTTCAAATTGAGAAAACAGGGGGAGATTGCCCAGAGTTGCTGAGCTTTTGGGGGAGGATAGGCCATAGATGTTGAGCTTTTTTGGGGGGGAGCAGAGTTGCTGAGCTTTTTTTAGGGGGGATTGCCAAAATTTGGTCACCCGCCTGCCCTATGCTGCCAATCACGCACATCGTTTGTCCCCTCGCAGGCAGAGGCCGCCAGTCACAAGCCCAATTTCAGCAGCGACAGCCAATCAACAACAGCCCTTCCCACAGCTACCAATCCCATGCCCAATAGCCGCAGACAATCTCCAGCTCGCAGCAGCAACTATGCACTATCCATGTATAAGATGACCCCCCCCCATTTTTAACATTAATATTTAATTAAAAAAAAACAACCGTGCAACATTAAAACTCACCCATCTGCTGCTGCAAGAGCCACTGTTTATTTATTTATTTTTACAGGCACCCTTGTGTTAGCGGATGGAGAATGTTGGATAGCGCTCTGTGTTGTTGATCCTATGTGGAGCTGTGGAAAATTTTCTTTGAAGGTCAAGTTGATCAAAGTCCTTTAAAAATGCCCAAAATGAGCAGCCAAGTCATGGGCTGCATATTCAAGCCAGCATGGAAATTCAGACCATTTCCTCCCTGCCACTAGCATCTATGTCATAGTTCTTATTGAATTATCGAGGGCTGGTTATATAGGGTTGCCATATTTTTAAGAGCAAAATTTGCCGACTTCTACTTTTCACTATGGATCGCTATGACAACTCTCACTTTAAATATTCCTACTATATGTAGGCTATAGAAGCTGTGATATAAGCGGGTGGTGCTGTGGTCTAAACCACTGAGCCTCTTGGGCTTGCCAATCAGAAGGTCGGCGGTTCAAATCCCTGCAATGGGATGAGCTCCTGTTGCTCTTTCCCAGCTCCTGCCAACCTAGCAGTTCGAAAGCATGCCCAAAAGTGCAAGTAGATAAGTAGGTACCACTCCAGCGGGAAGGTAAACGGTGTTTCTGTGCGCTTCTCTGGTTTCGGTGTTCATTGCGCCGGAAGTGGCTTAGTCATGCTGGCCACATGACCCAGAAAAACTGTCTGTGGACAAACGTCAGCTCCCTCGGCCTGTAAAGCGAGATGAGCGCTGCAACCCCAGAGTCGTCTGTGACTGGACTTAACTGTCAGGAGTCCTTTACCTTTTTACTATATGTAAGCTATAGAAGCTGTGATATATTGCTGGTAGCTTTGTTCTTAACATTCAGCAACAAAATAAAAACAATAATACACAGGACTTAACTTCATTGCATGCCCATGAGATCTAGAATTATGAGAGAGGGAATACAACTCTCTATCCACTTTCTTCCATACAAAGCATATTTTTGCCACCTGCCCAAACCATCTGTCTTAAGAGGCATTGTGAACCTCAGGGTGTGTTCCTGCGGAGGAGGAGGTCAACACCATTGACGAGAGACCTTCCTTGGGAAATTACACCCAAGGAGAGCAAGAGTACACTCTGAAATATGGCATTGTGAATAGACACTTCTTCCTAATTATTTCTTTTAATAGCTCTTTCAAAATTGCTTCTGTTGGGAGTAAGTAATTTGCCTCATTTGAACATAGCACCGCCGCTTTATTCCTCTGTTACTAGTCATTTTACAGCGTTCCGGTAATGACCTGTCACATTATGGAAAAGTAGTAGATCAATAAACGCAGGACAGGTTGGTAATTAAAATGATGGAATTCCCCCCCCTTGAAAGTTCATTTGTGATTCTATAATGGTGCTGTTCCAAGGTGCTTTGCGCAGGTTTTATGATAAACAATTGGGAAAGGTATTAATTGTCTGCATGTTCCTTGTAGTCAGCCTGTACATTTCTTAATTTGTAAGTAAGGGAGGGGGAGAGGTCTGGATATAACTCTGCTCTGAATGGCTCAGTGAAAAGGAGGAGAAAGCTCTCAGCGGTTAATAGCCATTATGGCTAAGCTCTGCCTTCACAGTAATGCTCTAAATACCAGTTGCTGGAAGACACAATAGGAGAGCTCGTGTGCTCAAATCCTGCTTTCAGGTTTCACACAGGCATCTGGATGGCTGCTGTGAGACTAGATGGTCCATTGGCCTGATCCTGCAGGCTCTTTGTATGTACTTGTGAAAACTCATACAAATGTTACTGCTCCTTTTGTAGTTGAACCGATTCCTGAAATTCCAATCCGGACTGTGACTCACACTATGTCAGGTTGAAATAATTTATGTCACCCTGACATTTTCTTGCTAATATTTGAGGAGGTTTATGTATACGGTGTAGCGATAGCACGCAATTTCAGTGCCGTTCGCATTCTAATGCGAACCTGTCCGTTTCATGCTTCCCAAAACGATAGGTGAACCGAAGGGCAACTGTCCTTCAAAATTCACACTTTTCTGAATTTTGTGATGTAGCTCTCCACCCCAAGCATATGTAGAAGAAATAATAATAATAATAGGAGCAAATGTGCAGAGAAATGCATACATGAGTGAAAATACCACAAAAGTGTATTGTATTATGGGGAGCTGCTTTCCAAACTTTGTGTGTAAGGAGAAATCAGCCCTAACACACTGGGGAATTTTGTTGGCCCAGAGTGAAACAGAATGTCTGGATGTGTGAAGATTAAAAGTCCTTTGAAATCAAAGTGTTTGATGGCACTTTAACTCAAAATTCAAATTTGAAAGCTTGGCTAACGAATAAAAGGTTTTCAACTAGTGCTATGCTGAAATCACATTCAAATAATCTCAAAAGGGAGAGGAATCTCAGTGAAAGTCTCACAAAGGAGATATGTATTATTATTATTATTATTATTATTGCTGGACTCGGCTTACTTTTGAGGTGACTGATTCTACAAATCATTGTTCCAGTGCCCTGCAGCCTTCCTGGCTTCACACACTTCAGTGAAATCCCGGGGGGGGGGGTAATTTGTTATTTAGTCGTTTAGTCGTGTCCAACTCTTCATGACCCCATGGACCAGAGCACGCCAGGCACCCCTGTCTTCCACTGCCTCCCGCAGTTTGGTCAAACTCATATTGGTCGCGTCAAGAACACTGTCCAACCATCTCGTCCTCTGTCGTCCCCTTCTCCTTGTGCCCTCCATCTTTCCCAACATCAGGGTCTTTTCCAAGGAGTCTTCTCTTCTCATGAGGTGGCCAAAGTATTGGAGCCTCAGCTTCACGATCTGTCCTTCCAGTGAGCACTCAGGGCTGATTTCCCTAAGAATGTATCTAAATCCAGCCCATTCACTGGAAAGAAAAACAGACACTGTGCTTGACCACCTTGCAGTGATAACGCAAGACCAAAGCCCCATACCCACAATTATTTTTTTACAAAATTCTAAAAGGGTCCTGAGAATGAGTCAGAACAATGAAAATGTCTTTCACAGGTGCAGAAAGCATTCAAAAAACTGGAGGATGGATTTCAGAAAAGCACAAGTTTTCACTGCTGTAAAATAACGCATCCCCCATTCCGTTCCTCTGTTGTTTATTATCTTGTTTCACAGCATTTTGAACTGAGACAGGCTGCAAACATGTCCTTTAAAACGTTGCCTTGTTTTGCAACCACACTGCATTAAGTTTGAAAATTAGGTGGTGTTGTGAATTGATGACTTTCGAAACAAAATGAAACATTTGGTTGCTGTCGTGGCTTTTCTAAACAATCCGAGGGTGGAAAGCCACCTCTTTGCAGCGTGATAAATACAGCGAAGAGGAAGAAAAAAAATGACATGTGGGAATTGTGTCTTTGCTGTAATTCTCTCTCTTTATGCATTGCTACACAAGATACACTGACACATGCATGTACACACAAGTGCATACAGCTCTGGGCTGTAGGGGAACGTCTTAGTTTAGAAGGGAAGTTAGCATAGTAGTGTTTTATGAAATCACAAATGATTGAGATATAAAGAGAGGGATTGTTTTGCTCCTATTGCAATAATAATAATAATAATAATAATAATAATAATAATAATAATAATGAATTTTATTTATACCGTGCCCTCCCCTGCCAGAGCCGGGCTCAGGATGGCTAACACCAGTAAAATTACAATAAAAACATAATATGACAAAAACAAATCAATTTAAAATACAGGTTAAAATACAATTTAAAATGCAGCCTCATTTTAAAAGTAGCCGATAGATCAAGACCATAAGGGGAGGGAAGCATATTGTCAGACTGAATCCAAAACAAAGGCCAGGTGGAGCAGCTCTGTCTTGCAAGCCCTGCAGAAAGATGTCAAGTCCTGCAGGGCCCTAGTCTCTTGTGACAGAGTGTTCCACCAAGTCGGGGCCAGTACTGAAAAGGCCCTGACCCTAGTTGAGACCAATCTAGCCACCTTGTGACTTGGGACCTCCAAGGTGTTGTCATTTGTGGACCTTAAGGTCCTTTGTGGTGCATACCAGGAGAGGCGGACCCTTGGGTAGATCACCGTAAGATCACCAAAATGACTGTGATTAGCAACTGTTCCAGGATGGATGAGGGACACGATGCTCCAGAAGCCATCACAAGTGGCTCTCTTGGTGAAGTAGATCCCCTGTACTAGTTTCCCAGCAGGAGGGTTATTGGGTTACTGTTGCTTACATGGTCAGGGAGACAGTAGGGAGGTCATCAGAGTCACCCTTAGTCTTGGAAACACCTGGCATGCAAAATATTAGTCTAGCTAGACCTTGGTGTTGTTCTCCAAGGGAAGTCTTTTTCAGCCAACTCAGCCTGGAACTATTGTAAATTGAGCGTTGCAATACTGGTGGAATTAATTGGTCATCATCAAACTTTTATTGGCATCACATACAAACATTCATAATAAATATGCCAGTGCAATCTCTTCGTCATTTCAACAGTACAGTCATTTGCCAAAGGGAAGAAGAGGCGATCACGAGCAATCTATTGCATCTCTGTGGGTCTCCAGCAAGGGCAGGATCCTGTAGCGTACTTCGGCGATAAAAAATCAAATACAGGAACTTAGCTACTGTCTTGGTGAGCTCTTGGACTCGAGTTATTTTGTTCTTGTGGAGGTACCAGCATCTTGGGAGATGGAGCGAGACTACAGAGGGGAATTCTGAATGGCTGCCCAGAGCTAATGGTGTCTTTTTGTTTGGGATGTGGCGTATTATGGCTCCTGTGAGCAGAAATCGAAAATGGAATTGCTGGAATGTGGATAACAACAGGGGGAAATATTTCACACAGAACTTTGAAGGCGAAAGCTGAACAGACCAGTGGTTGCAAACATAAAAGAAAATCAAGTGAGGATCAACTTCGGAATGGTTTATTGACTAATTAAGAAATGCAGTGTGATACTAGATGATCAGCACTCTGCAAAATTCAGAGTATGGGAAGTCACCCAAAGATATATAATTTGGCATTTATATTTGGCTTTATTTGATTGTTTTGTAATTTGGAATGTTTTGATGTGGTTTTTATTGGATTATTAAAATGGAAAACTTAATAAATATTATTTTTAAAAAAATGAGCATTGCAGTAATCAGCTCCTCTTGTCCCTTTCTCTCTTCCTTTCTTATGCAGGGTAGTTTCTATGTGCCCTCTGAAAACTGCATGCAGCATGCGCACAAGTGGCACAAAGACCTTTGCCTCCTGCTCCTCAAGGCCTATCGAGGACTCCACATGTACTATGCCTTCATCACGAAGGAGATTCCCAATTTGCCGCAGCTGAAGTTAGGTAAGAGGACAGCCGTGGCCTGAGATCTGAGCACATGGACCGGTTCTCGTGTTCAGGTGACTTGAAGCCCAACAAAATGACTGATTCTGCCATACCAATCTCCCCTCTTTGCTCAGTAAGGAAACTGCTTACACACGTCAGTCCAGTTACCTTAGCAATGGGCTCACAGCTCCCTCTCCCTTTTGTGCTGTTTGGCACACCTTCAAACAACCATTAAAAAGGAAACTTTTTGCAGGGAACACCAAGTCCCCAAATTTCAGTTTATCCCCAGCTTAAAGCAGGCCACACTTCTTGCTGCGACAACCCTCTCACCACCTGCAATATAACAACAATAATGCCAGCCTCCCTGACAGGCTGTTCTATAAGTTCACAGAACAATAAACCTTGGGAATTGTTGTTGTTTAGTCGTTTAGTCATGTCCGACTCTTTGTGACCCCATGAACCAGAGCAAGCCAGGCACTCCTGTCTTCCACTGCCTCCCACAGTTTGGTCAAACTCATGCTGCTAGCTTCAAGAACACTGTCCAACCATCTCATCCTCTGTTGTCCCCTTCTCCTTGTGCCCTCCATCTTTCCCAACATCAGGGTCTTTTCCAGGAAGTCTTCTCTTCTCATGAGGTGGCTAAAGTATTGGAGCCTCAGCTTCAGGATCTGTCCTTCCAGTGAGCACTCAGGGCTGATTTCCTTCAGAATGGATAGGTTTGATCTTCTTGCAGTCCATGGGACTCTCAAGAGTCTCCTCCAGCACCATAATTCAAAAGCATCAATTCTGAAGGAAATCAACCTTCTTTATGGTCCAGCTCTCACTTGGGAATACAATCTATAAATAACTTATTCTGCATGCCATTATTCTGATTCAGTGCTGTCTTATCTGATTCAGTGCCATCTTTAAAGAGCTTTCTGGAGTTTAGCTGAAATGATATGCAGCGGGAGTTTAGAGCATATAGAGTTCAATTTGTATTCCCCACCTCTCTCTAAGATTCCACCCATTGTCCATAGGATATGGATCTTTAAATAGGTCAATTATTTAATTCCCTGATTAAATGGGGGGGCATAGAAAACTAGAAGGCCGTTGACATTTTAATTTAGGATGAATGATCTCACAATTTTATTCCAATTGGGAAGAATAACTCCTGTAATGAATTAAAGAGGGGGGGGACTGTATGAATTATCCAACTTATCTTTGATTTGCTTTTTGCCAAAGGGTAGATTGTGATCTTTATTTATGCTATATTGAGTTGGTGGTGAATTTTATTTTAATTTTTTTGGCACCTTGTTGTATCTGGCAAGATATATGAGAAAAGATGGAGCAACCAAGTGTATTCCGTCATTTCAATTGAGACATTTGGCTGAGGTCTTCTGATGTTCCTATTATCATGCAAATCAACCCTGGGCACAGATGCTTCTGAAATAATTGATTGTACCTTTTTCTTCTTCTTTTTTCTAGAGGATCTTTCTGTAGAAGACACCCTGTTGCAGCTGTCGGCAGAGCTACAGGTAGCTAGCACAATAGCACACTCCCATGCGTGCATTTCCCAAACAACTGCAAGAGCAATATTTCGTTTTCCCTCTTCAAAGATGCATGTCCATTGTCAAGTACATGCATTTGTCTATGGGGAAGGGAGTGTTGTTAGAATGCAAAAAATTATGTGAGTTTTGCATTCCAGCACAATGACTTCTGCATGGGGTTGGAGCACTTTCTGTCAGAGATTTGCAAATTCATTTCATTCCAGCCCTTTTGCATGTTCTTTCCCATAATTCAATTCTGTGCAGCTTCCTTATTCACACGTCATTCTTCTTTTCTAAAAGAAAACACACAAACCTTCTCAAACATCTTTTTTTAAAAAAAAAAATGTTTATTTTCTGTCAAAATCTGTATATAATGTTTATCTTCTGTTAAAAATGTATCCAAATATTTTGATATGTTTAAATTGCTGAGAGGTAACACATGATCATGCCTTGTAAGTGACATGGAGCAGGGCCTTCTTGGTGGCGAAGCCACATTTTCAGAACATCCTACCTAGTTGCATCTGGTTGGCTTCCACAGTGGATATATTTAAACAAAAACTGAATACATATATTTTCTTTTGCCCGTTTACCTTCCCGCTAGTAAGCGGTCCCTATTTATCTACTTGCACCCGGGGGTGCTTTCGAACTGCTAGGTTGGCAGGCGCTGGGACCGAGCAACGGGAGCGCACCCCGCCGCAGGGATTCGAACCGCCGACCTTTCAATCGGCAAGCCCTAGGCGCTGAGGCTTTTACCCACAGCGCCACCCGCGTCCCTTGAATATTCAATACAACAGCCCATTAAAACAGCACAACTGTTAAAAGAGTTAAAACAGCCATTGAAACAGGAAGTTTGGTTCAGGAGATCGGGAAAATGCTTGCTTAAACAGGTGCACCTTCAGAAGATGGTGCAATGGCGATACCAAATGGACATCCCATATTTCAGCAGAGAGAGTATTCCAGAATACTTGGGCTGCCAACGTTATGGACAAAAAGTTCAAAGCGGGGGTGACGGTCGAAAGCATTCACATCAGTGGTGGAAAAAAGGGGATTTATTCAGAGTGCAGTAAGAAGATTCAGGGGAACCCAGTTCCAAATCCTATACATTCAGAGATTTATACATTCCAAATACATTGGTTGGACTTTACCATGATCCTATTGGCTATCAGTGTCCCCTATGACAATGTGCTGTTTCCTCCTTTTTCTTACCTCATCTTGCAGAGCCAAGAGTTAGTGCTTGGAAATCAGGGTAAAAGGTAAAGGTAAAGGACCCCTGGATGGTTAAGTCCAGTCAAAGGCGACTGTGGGGGTTGTGATGCTCATCTTACTTTTCAGGACGAAAAGACAGTTTTCTGGGTCATGTGGCCAGCATGACTAAACCGCTTCTGGTGCAACGGGACACCATGACGGAAACCAGAGTGCACGCAAATGCCGTTTACCTTCCTACCACAGCAGTACCTATTTATCTACTTGCACCGGTGTGCTTTCAAACTGCTAGGTTGGCAGGAGCTGCGACAGAGCAACGGGAGCTCACCCTGTTGTGGGGATTTGAACTGCCAGCCTCCCGATCGGCAAGCCCAAGAGGCTCCGTGGTTTAGACCACAGCGCTCCCTGCACCTTTGACTGGACTTAACCGTCCAGGAGTCTTTTACCTTTACCTAACCCAGGTAATGAGGTGATGGCATGTCTGAGAGTTTTCTAGCTTACCTTACTGCCCAGTACAATTTTAGGACAGGACAAGGTTGCAAGATATGGGAATTGGGTGCTGGCAGTTTCATGGTAGCTTTTGCTGACCATTGCAGTGCAGCGTTTATAGGTGGTTAGTCCAGAAGGTTGAGAAATAGAAGAAAGGTTGAATGTTTATGCTTGTCCCCAATTCATGCTGGGTTAAAAGGTTACTGGGGAGACCAAAACTATGCTTTACTTTGCTTCTAGCTAATTTCCGAGGCCAAATCTAAAGTCCGCTGCATGTAAAAGGATGAAATCTCTTGCTAATGCCTGGTGTTTGAAGCAAGGTGGAGTTTATTATTCTACTAAGGAAGCCAGTGAGGTTCCCTTCAGATTCTTTTAGACCATCATCCTTGCTCTCAGCTGTCTGGGGATGATAGGAGTCCTACAATGTACAGACAGCACCATGTTGGCAAACCCTGAACTAAGACATGCATTTTATTATCTGATACTCAGAGTATATTGCATCTGAATATGGAAGCCCAATTTCGCTGCCATAGCTAAGAGCATTTGACAGATCTGTCCTCTGTGTAATTGATCAGATCTGGGGAATTTGCGACTTTCACAGTTTATGGCTGCAGAAGAGAACCCCCAAAGAACAGACCACACTGATTATCCCCACCACCCCCAGCAAAATGATAATAAGCAACTGTTGGCCCCAGAACAAAGATAGCTTTGTTTGCCAGTATCTCTGTTTGAAATCTCTGATTTTTATTGTGCGGCATTTTCTAATTCGAAACTAAAAACTAGGCTGACCACCCTGCTGGGAAGTGCTTGGAGGAACAAGCAAGGGAAATATTGCAGATGCATCAGAAAAAGTTTGGCATGTTAGCAGGGTTGTTTTAAAACATTATAGATGGAGCAGCACCATCTAGCGGACAATGTATAATTGACAACAAGAGATGTCTGTTGTTTCTATTTTTGCAGTCCATAGGACAGAACACTTACCCGGTAGTTGTCCACAGGCAACTTCGGCAGAATGGTAGTATTAGGTACAACCCTGAGTTCTAGCAAAGGAATCTGCTGGTGGAAGATGGGAGGCAAATTTTTGTCCATTTCCCTCTTCTATGCTCTACCACAGCACCTCGTGTTGCCTCTCATTCTGTATTGTGGGATGTGATCCTTGAGAGGCAGTCAAGTACAACATTCCTTGTAATGCTAGAGAAGACATGCGAGGGAATGTTTGGTCCAGCCAGTCGAAACTTCCTGTTCCTCCTGGCTGGAACATCCTTCCTTTTGCATGTGATAGAAGGTGGGTGTGACCTAACGAAAGGACAAGTCTTGCAGCACACCTTTCTCTTTTTGACTTCCTTCTTTGACCAGCTTCTGGCTAGGACTGTCCTGCTAGCTCTCAGCTAGCAGAAGCACTGGGATTATTCCCCCATATGGGGTAGATCCACATGTACATATTTGTAACTAAATCTGCCTTCAGGAATCCAACTGTGAACTGATGTGAGTAAACTTCTTTTATTGACTTTGAATAAGATTGTTGCGTCATTATTATTTTAAGAGGAATTCAAGGGAACTTACCAGGAACGTACAATTCAACCTGAGACATACTGAATTGTATAATAGTGAGAGGCTTGCACGAGCCTGCAACCAGCTATCTGCTGTGCATATTAAAAGGGGGAATGTAACTCTGCTACATAAAGGAACTTGCTAGCGCAAGTTAAAAAGGTAAAGGGACCCCTGACCATTAGGTCCAGCCGTGACCGACTCTGGGGTTGCGGCGCTCATCTCGCTTTATTGGCCGAGGGAGCCGGCGTACAGCTTCCGGGTCATGTGGCCAGCATGACTAAGCTGCTTCCGATGAACCAGAGCAGCGCATGGAAACGCCGTTTACCTTCCCACCGGAGCGGTACCTATTTATCTACTTGCACTTTGATGTGCTTTTGAACTGCTAGGTTGGCAGGAGCAGGGACCGAGCAACAGGAGCTCACCCTGTTGTGGGGATTTGAACCACCAACCTTCTGATCGGCAAGCCCTAGGTTCTGTGGTTTAACCCACAGCACCACCTGCATCCCTAGCACAAGTTAGGAAGGATATTAATAAACAATATATCCTCTCCTGCCACGCTGAACATTCCCATATGTATTGCATCTCATGTTGCTTTGAAGGGGTTCCCAACCCCCACCAAGCAGAATTTGGGGGAGCATAAAGATCTGGAGGGAGAAAGGGAAATGGTTGTAATTGTCCCACACCCACCTTCATCTGGTAGGAGCATCACATCCAGGCAACACCGCACAGAATAGCCTCTCGCCAGCAGGAGAAATTCTGGATCTCAGCCTCTGTCAAAGATATTTGCCATAAATCGCCCCATCTTTCGTTGTCAGCTTAAATCTTTCCCCTGAACTAGACTTGCAAAACAGTTTGAATATTTTACTACTTCTATTATCCTTGTCAGAAGCTCTATCTAGATTGATGCTCATGAGTAATGTTCATCTGAAGAAGCTGGAAATAGGGAAGGAGAGGGGCAGGATACAGATGCCATCAAATCCAGAGCAAGATTGAGTTGAACTCTGCGAGAAATTTTTCAGGAGAATTTGAAGCCCCTTCCAGGAGGAAACGATTGAAGAACTCAGAGGGAGGAAAAAGTGCTTAGCAACATTTCCAGTATAGGCTTCGGTACCTCACGTTGCCAACATTGAGTTTCACACGGAGTTGCATTTCAAGATACACGAAATACCAGGGAAATTACCAGACAAATTAGAGAGTTGGAATAGTTGACCTTTTGTGTCCCATCCAACTGTACAATTTTATGATCAATTCTACAAGGGTGAGAAAAGAGCCTTGATAAAAGTTGCAAAATTTCAACATAGCTTTCTTAATATGCACAATGCACTCAAACTGTCTTAATGTCTTCTGCTGAGCTGGGGATGAGAACTTAATGCTGGCTAAGCCTACATGAGCGGGGAATCCTGAACTCCTTATCTTGGTGCATATTGGCAAAAGATTGCCCTCTAATTCAAAGGTGTTAGGGGTCATAATGTCTCTGAACACCAGCTCCTAGGAGTCACAAGAGGACAGGGTACTACTGCACATTGTTAAGATGATGATGATGGTGATGATGATGATGATGATGATTTACTTGTACCCCACCCATCTGACTGGGTTGCCCCAGCCACTCTGGGTGGCTTCCAACAGAAAAAACTTCCGGCATTAAAAGTCTCCTGATACAAGACTGCCCTCAGATGTCTATGGAAAGTTGTATATCTCCTTGACATCTGATGGGAGGGCGTTCCACAGAGCGGTGCCACTACCGAGAAGGCCCTCTGCCTGGTTCCCTGTAACTTCACTTCTCACAATGAGGGAACTTCCAGAAGGCCTTCTGAGATGAATGTCAGTGTCTGGGCTGCACAATAAGGTGGAGACACTCCTTCAGGTATACAGGGTCAATGCCATTTAGGGCTTTAAGGGTCAGCACCAACACTTTGATTGCGTTCGGAAATGCACTGGGAGCCAATGTAGATCTTTTAGAACCCGTGATCTGCTTGTGTCAGCTGCTCCATAGGCAAACGGTTGACCACTGTGAAAAACTGGATGCTGTATTAGATGAGTTTGTGGCCTAATCTAGCAGAACTCTTCTTGTGTTGTTTTGCCTAAGTTCATTTCCCATAGTCGGAACCCAATTAGGTTATACAGTGGTACCTCTAGTTATGGACTCGATCTGTTCCAGGGTGCCATTTGCACCCCAAAAAGTCTGCAACTAGAGCACTGCTTCTGCGCAGACTCGTGGCGTGATAGAGCGCTTCTGCGCATGCGCAGGCGGCGAAACCCAGAAGTATACACTTCCAGGTTTGCCATGTTCAATATCCTGAAAAAATGTAACTGGAGACTCATGTACAAGAGATACGGCTGTGCTGTTCTGTTCTGAATCATTTTGGGTCTCCTCCGGGCTTATTCAGATATTTGACTTTTTGCAAAATAAAATAAAGTAAAAACCAATTCAAAGGTCATTGTTACTAGTTTGCCTTGACAATATCTACTTTTTACCCTTCCAGATGCTGAACAATCCAGAAAAGATAGCAGAGCAGATCAGCAAAGACCTCACTTGGCTCTGCTCCCACCTTTTGGCTCTCTGGACCCAGTTTCTGGAGTTCGTAACCCTGCACCCAGATGTCACAGCCTATCTCGTTCAGGAACATCACACTCTGAGGGTAACCTTGCAAGATGGTTCTGAACCCTACTTGGAGGAACAACCTGATACAATCGAAGGCTATAGGCAATCCCACTCATTTTCAAGGGCATTGTAGAATTGTTCTGTGCATCTTTAGGGGTTCTCAGACTTCTTGAATTTCCTAAAATTTAGCATAACCAAGATTGCATTGAGTTGTTTTGGACGATGTGACCAGTAATAATGACAATAAACGGAAGTGCTACCACGTTTACAATAAAATGCTGATTTCAGTCTTATTTGTTCGTATAGGTTCAAACCTGCCCTTAAACCTTTTCCCCCCCTTTATATTTTTTTGGTCATTTGCTGTCAGGAGGGTCTCAGAAAGAAAATCTCCCCAAAAAATATGGAAGGGAAAGCAGAATTTTGGTGATATCCATGTGGGTGTCTTTGAATCTTCTAAAATTATGCAGTGGGTGTGAATGTCTGTGTTCTTTCATTTTACTATTCCACTCCCCCAAGTTTCCCAAAAAGGTGATGACTTTGCATTCTGGCATCTCCCCCAAGGATACTTCCAGAAAGTGTGGAAAGCCGGGATATCTGATTGTGGAGCACCCAAGAGTGGCATACTAAATTTGCTTATGTTTGACTCCATCACAGGAATGAGTTATACCCAGTTTATGCCACCTTCACATAGGTTCACCCATAAATCTGTCCTTCTCTGTCCCATTTCCACATTTATTTACATCCACCCCCCAAAAAAAGTGCATTTAAATACATATTTTAAAGCATGAATTCTTCAAAATGCACAGTTCCAGACATTTTCTTCCTCCTGCCAAAATGCATGATTAACTGGATTGATCATCAGGGAGTTCCTAATATTTATTTTCTTGTAGTCAGCACAACTTCTGGACTCACTTGTCCGAACAAGCCAAGGTATATTTTCTTTGCACCCCCAAACTTCTGTGGCCTTTTAAAATGCACTGCTGACTCTGATTCCAAGAATGTCAGATGTCGTGGGCTGTTATGTAGACAATATACAAATAAACATAGATTATAGACTATGTTTTGAAGGTGAGACACCTTCTAACATGTTTTTCCTCGCCAGGTAAGAAGATTCTCTGAGGCTTTCTTTCATGCTGAGCATCAAAAGCCTGCTGTTGTGACTTTCCAGGAAAGCCTGTATGTAATTTTTGATGCATTTCTACCTTTTGACTGTGGTGTTATATAATTTAATGACATTTATTTTCTCACTTATTAAAATAAAAATATGACACACTTATGTGACCATGCAATTCTGGGCATAGCTACCTAGTAGTAGGCTCCGTGGCACTAAATGGGGCTTATTCCCTGGAAGGTAGGTACAGCATCGCATCCTAATATACTGCAATGCTGATTTTGGGAGGTCAAGCCCACACATGGTGTCTTCCAACCCATAGAAAACACAATATATGTACTTTCTTCCAGTGTCCCAGTTTTCCAGGGACAGTCCCAGATTTACAGAAGCACTTCCTAGCAGGGTGGTCAGCCTAGTTTTTAGTTTAGAATTAGAAAATGTTGCACAATAAAAACCAGAGATTTCAAAGAGAGATACTGGCAGAATCAATCTCTCTTTCTTCTGTGGCCAACAGTTGCTTATTGTCATTTTGCCAGGGGGTGCTTCTGTGATCAGATCAATTACATGAGGGACAGATTGGTCTAACGCGCTTAGCTCTGGCAGCTAAGCTAAATGGGGCTTCCATATTCAGATGCAACCTCCCTTTGAGTATCAGATAATAAATGCATGTCTTTGTTCAGGGTTTGCCAACATGGTGCTGTCTACACATTGTAGGACTCGAACTCCTGTCATCCCCAGAAAGCTGACAGCAAGGATAATAGAATTTGCAGACCCTCCATGTGTCCTTGTTTTCCAGGGACAGTCCCAGATTTCCAGAAGCTGTCCCGGTTTCTAATTTGATCCTGGAATGTCCCACTTTCGCTTAGGATGTCCCTATTTACACTGGAGGAAAGTTGGGGGTATGGAGTTATCTGACCCCCGAGCCTGCTGAAGGCAGCCCTGTATAGTGAATGTTTTATAGTGCTTTTATATATGTCTGAAGCTGCCCAGAGCAGCTGCGGCAACCCAGTCAGATGGGCAAGGTATAAATAGTAAAATTATTGTTATTATGGAATAGGACATCCCTATTTTGATCGGAGAAATGTTGGCGGTGTAGTGGGCACCTCCAGTGTAGTGGGTACCTTCCAGTATAATTGGGGGGCAACCATGAAGAAGGCTCTGTCTCAAGTCATCATATAACATATCCCACCCTGAGAGGCGAGATATTTTCCTTCTCCACCCCCAGGTCTAAAGACATGGGCTGGCACACATCTGTGTCTCAAGTAGGGCATAGAATGAGTGTTTGGTGTAAGGAGAGGATCTGTCACAGAAGTAAAGCCATAAGAAGAACAAATACTGTGGAATAAGCAGCGGGTGGCATTGTGGGTTAAACCACAGAGCCTAGGACTTTTCAATCAGAAGGTCGGCGGTTCGAATCCCCGCAATGTGGTGAGCTCCCATTGCTCAGTCCCAGCTCCTGCCAACCTAGCAGTTCGAAAGCACGTCAAAGTGCAAGTAGATAAATAGGTACCGCTCCGGCGGGAAGGTAAACGGCGTTTCCGTGTGCTGCTCTGGTTTGCCAGAAGTAGCTTAGTCATTCTGGCCACATGACCTGGAAGCTGTATGCAGGCTCCCTCGGCCAATAAGGTGAGATGAGCGCCACAACCCCAGAGTCGGCCACGACTGGACCTAATGGTCAGGGGTCCCTTTACCTTTACCTTTACATTATTACATGAGCACTGTTCCACAGCATTTGATATTTTCATTTACATACATTCATTCGAAATAAGATTATGAAGCAATTCTATATCCTCCTACCACGCCGACGAAGAATTCTACGAAACAGTAGTCAATATCTGGAATCACTGTTCAGTGTTGGACATCATATTTGCTGAATACACAAAGCTTCACAGCTTGTCTTTCATCGTACAAAGTTTGGTACCTCGCTTCATTTAAAGATTTTCAGAGACTTTGAGACTAAAGATTTCATTTTGTACTTCGTATGGTTTGAGGGAATTTTATAAAGATTGTCTATTACGTATGTATATGGTCATCTTGTTGCCTAGACATTGCTGACGTTCTCTTTGCAACGCAGGGGTTGGTTTGTTTTGTTACAGAAGTAAAGCCACGAGGGGTAGGGAACCTCAAGCCTAGGGGCCAAGACAACCCTCCGTTCCCCTCTAGACTAGCCCTTAGGCCATACCCCTCACTGACTGCTTCACACCCAGAATGTTTTACCCTGCTGTAATGTGTCCTTCCTTCCTTCCTTCCTTCCTTCCTTCCTTCCTTCCTTCATTCCTTCCTTCCTTCCTTCCTTCCTCTCTTTCGCTTGGGTGGAGCACAGGGGTATGGAAACTAGCCTACCATTCAGATGTAAAGTTTCCATTCGTTGCTCCATCCACTTTTTCATCTGGTCCTGTCCACGTGGCCCTCAGGAGGTTGCCTGGAATGGAATGCAGCCCCCAGACTGAAAAATGCCTCCCCCTGATTTAGACGGTGTTTCATGTTTGGTTCAAGTGGGTTGTTGCTGGCAATCGTGGCAGACTCTCTAGGGGGTGGGAACTCAGTCCAATGGAACTGGAAGTGGGGAAACTCTACCGTAGTGAAAAGTTACCCTTGTGTTTCTTCCAAACAGCATCCAGCATCACAACCAAATCTCATCAGAAGTCCGGAACTCCGAGTACCTCACCAGCATGCCGCCCCTGCCAGTAGAGTGCCTAGACATTGATGGAGACTGGGGCACGCTGCCGATTATTTTTGAAGACAGATATGTCGATTTCCCCTACAAAGGTGGGTAATAAACTGAGCTTTGGAGCTCCTCCTTAGGAACTTTGCTTTCTTTTTTTCTTTTTGAAATAAAGTTTATTTGGTTTTACAAGTACAGTGGTACCTTGGTTTTTGAACAGCTTAGTTCGCAAACAACTTGGAACCCAAACGCTGCAAAACCAGGAGTAGGTGTTCCGGTTTTGGAACCTTTTTTCGGAAGCCGAATGTGCTCCGTTTGTAAATTGAGTCCCCCACTGCTAATGAGAGACTTCCTCTTCCATTCTGAGGTTGTCCCAGGCACCCACGCAACACAGAGGTGATATTTGGAGCTTATATTTGGTGCTTTTTTATTTTTGGCATTTTTGTTTGTGCAGTTTTTTGTTTTTGTGACTTGTTTCAGTGATTGTGTGGAACCCAGTTCAGCTACTGATTGATTGATTGACACTGGGCACTGCACTGCAGGGGATGCCACAAGAATGCGGTAGAATCTTCCCCTTTTTGTATTATTCTTTTTTGTAATTGTTATATAAAAGGAGGTAAATGACTCCTGGATGGTGAAGTCCAGTCAAAGGCGTTTATGGGGTTGCAGCGCTCACCTCGCTTTCAGGCCAAGGAAGCTGGGGTTTGTCTACAGACAGCTTTCCAGGTCATGTGGTCAGCATGACTTAACCGCTTCTGGCACAATGGAACACTGTGACAGAAACCAGAGTGCACGGAAACGCCTTTTACACAGCAGTACCTATTTATCTACTTGCACTGGCATGCTTTCAAACTGCTAGGTTGGCAGGAGCTGAGACAGAGCAACGAGAGTTCACTCCATTGTGGGGATTCGAACTGCCAACCCAAGAGGCTCCATGGTTTAGACCACAGTGCCACCCGCGTCCCAATTGTTATATATTGTAACTCAAGAAAACTGTTTTTTGAATCAAGCTGGTAATTTTACTGAAACAATTAGTTTCTAGTGTTGCTATAATAATCAGGGGGTATTTTCTCTCTCTCTCTCTCTCTCTCTTTCAGTTCAGAGCTTGGACAGCTTGCCGGACTATGTTGTTTCTGCTGCTGGCAAATCACAAGTGGACTTAATAGGAAAAAACGAGGATCCTTCTTCAAATGATGACACTGCTTTAGCAAAGGGAGACTTCAGGAACAATGCCCCTTTCATCATCCATACAGATAGGATAAATGGAAAATTGGTGTATGGTCACAGCTATCCAAAAGGAGATTCCTGTATGGTTGAGGGTCTCAAGGATCACCCCACAACTCAGGTACACACAATGAACGGAGATGCCCAGTCCCAAGGGGATGAGTCAGATCTGGCTAGCAATATGATTTCTGGTTTGCAATCAGAACTCCTGAAAGATAATACAGAAAGCCTTAAGACACCAATGGAGCTTTCAGAAAATAATAGTGATAGACTTTCACCGGAGGCCGCCTATTTGGACATAAGCCCAGTGTGTAATAATGACCACCAAGGAGAACCAATGCTAGTCATGACTGCCCAGTATGATGGTGGCACATGTGGACAACACAAACTTTTGAATGAGATTGAATTGAGCCAAGCAGCTTCAGGGGATGGTTGTGAGTCTACTCTCACTTCAGACAAACTTCTAAATGCCCAAGAGAAACCAGCAGATCAGAGTTGTGAGTCAACACTGCCATCCTTGAGGACATTTGATGTAAGTGATGATTTGGGTTCACTGAACCAGATAAAAGACGCTGAGGAGACTAAGGAGCAAAGAGTGCAGGAGTGTGAAGAGTTCAGCTTGACATCAGGGGTCATTAAGAGATCATCATCACTAATCTCAGACTCAGGGATCGAAAGCGAGCCCAGTTCAGTAGCTTGGTCTGATGCACGGAGTAAGGTTTTGGAGTTACCCAGCGACCGGGAGATTCTTCACCAGCTCGTCAGAAGGCACGCAATTCACCGTAACTCTCTGGAGGGCGGACACACAGAAAGCAATACCAGCTTGCCCAGCGGCATCCAAGCCTCCCTCACCTCAATCAGCTCCTTGCCCTATGAGGAGGAAGAGCGGGAGGTGGAGCCCAATAAGCTGACGAAATCTATCTCAGCTCCTCAGATCAGTAGCCCTGAGGAGCCTGTTGATGACATGAATATATCAAAACATGCAAAAACTATATTGGACACCGCAGAGGGGCAATACGTAGAAATAGGGTGCACCAGCATGGCCCTAGCAGAAAACGTTTCCATGTGCCGGAAAGCCAGAGAAAATGGTGGGTTGCCGCTTCCATTTGCTACCATGGAACACCCCAAATCTGCCTTTGAAGAAAACGTTGACAGTCCTCACTTACCAGAAGCTGCTGAGGGCTTTTCAGAGGTGGACTGTGGCTTGGAAGCCACAGGGGAAGCTGTGTTTCTAATGCAAAATGAAAATCTAGATGACACGGTTGAAAGCCAGCTGCCAAAGAGAACAGAGGAGATCTGCTTAGGAAGGGTTGGTGACTATTTGGACACCAACACCACTCCTCTTGATGTGTATGAGGAGGAGGAGGTAAATTTGCACACAGTCCACGGTTCGTATTCCACAAACATTGAGGTTTTTTCACACCACGAGGGCCACACGCCAGACTTTAGCTATACTAGCACAGCCTCATCAGAGGTGGTACCTGAACCTGTCTCTACAAAGGGTCCCCATGGCAGTTCTCTTGCCAATGGCAAAGTAGTGATGTGTGGTGGAGAAATACCCAACTTACAAGAAATTGATCTGGATAACAGACCCGGCTGTGGATCCTACTGTGCAGAACCAGAAAACCGAGAGTTCAAGGTGGTGGCAAATAGCACAAGCTTCCATTCAGTGGCTTCAGGGGCACTGGCGCTCGAGAGCAAAAAGGCTATTGAGGTGGTCAACTTATCTGTTTCTTGTACAGCCACCTGCCTTCCTTTTTCTTCGGTCCTCAAAGAGAACCCACCAGTGGCTGGCTTCTCCTCCAAGCAAGTCACTTCTCCAATTACTCACCAACCAGTAGGCTCCTTTGGGGTCATCTCCTGTGAGTCCAGTGATGTGGATGGGGAGGCCAATGAAAGGATGCTTAGGTAAGTAGGTCCAAGGGCTTTTCATTCCCCACATGTTCTATTGGCTGCAATTTCCTGGATTTGGTGGGTTGATTTGGTACTTCTGATTACACCAGCATCTGGGGTTCAGGAAGCCCAGAAGCTCAGCTAGGTCATTCTTTTTACAATTTGGATTGAAGGTGGTTTTGGGGGAAGCACATAAAAATGCAACATTTCACGAGAGACATATAGGATAGCTATGGATTGTGGCTAATGCCATATCTACACTGCTTGCCAAACCAGTGGTGGGAGAACACTGGATGTCAACATGATGTCATATGAATGACAGGTGGGTGGTTCCAATCACCTCTCAATATTGTCCTACTGGGGTGTGGGAGATACAGATCTGTCCCAGGGGGCCAAAAAGGTCCCCCAGCCCAGGCCTATATCATTGGAGACTGTATGGTTGGCATTTGGGTTGAGATTTGAAAATCTGAATTTGGTTATCCTTCCACAACTGGTCTACCAGCAGCAGTGCCAAAATCCAACTCTCACCCCAGCCCTTTGAATGCAATGGTTGAAAAGTCACATGTTGTTGAATGCCCATCTCAATCAGTGATTAATTAGTGTATTCTCCAGTTTTCATCAGGCCAAAGAAAAATTTAAAAAAGAGCTGAAGATTGAAGGATTTCTGTACAGTGACTTAACTGCACTCGCTTCTGATATCCCATATTTCCCACCAGAGGAAGAGGAAGAAAATTTCGAAGATGGGATTCACCTAGTGGTCTGTGTCCATGGACTGGATGGTAAGGCCAAAGAGGCGATGTGGGGATAACTGGGCATTCTGAATATACAGTGTTCACACAATACATAATTGTGTGTGATGTGAAAGCAGACAGCTACAGTTATGCTAGTCATAAAGACCATGGTTAGGGGGTCTTCAGACTTGGGTTGGACTATAAATCCCAGCCTCCTCTGGGAAGTAACTCAGTGCTTCAGAACTTTCACAAAGTCGTGGGTGTTCTGAACAACAGGCCCCAAGGAGGGCATGTATGAGTGGTTTGATGCAGGGATACCAAAGAAGGATTTCAGAAAGACCAGACATCCAGTTCTAGTGCTTTATAAGCTTACAACACAGTGTGCAGAGCCTCACTGCCTTTAAAGACATAGGATGGACACCACAACAGTGAGAGGTCATCATCATCATTTTATCTGCATGCCACCTTGCCACAGTTAAAAACAATGCTCGGGGTGGCTTACAACATGACAAGATTTACATAATTACAAAAGTCATAAACAATAAATAAACCACATAAAAATACACAACCAAATGGAAAACAATTTCCACATAAATCAAAATCTAAAACTAAGAATACAGCATTCATATTACAGTCTAAAATGACATAGGTAAAAAATAACAGCAATTATTTTAATTAAAAAAACCGGAGCCCTCTTTGCATCATGACATGCCCACACCCAAGCAAACATTCATACAACCTTTATGCACAAAGCAGCATGCATCACTTTACCTAGAACCTCCCATCACACCTGGCTGGTGAGGCCATAGGTGGCAGCTACTTGAAGCTTCTCCCCTCTCTGGGTCTAGAACTCAGTATCCCAAGGTCCACAGCATCAAAGGAAACCAAGTAGCATATATCAAAGCAAATAAATATACACATATGAGCTCATTCTTGCAACAACTTCCAGTTAGTTTGGAGTTACCTTGGCCACCAATATGGCACTTGAATGCCTTCCAGAATATTTCACCTTGGGTTCAACACACTGGGTCAAAGTTTGATAGGATGAAAATTGTCCTGAAATTGAATCACTATTTTAGATGAGGCACTGCATTCACACTGGGGGCATCACAGCCATATCACTGGAACACAAGTCACTTCCCACCTCCTCAGGATATGCCTGCCGTGAGAGCGGGAATGCAAAGTCATGCAAACTGGCCAGCCTAGACACGTGGACTCATTATCAGAAGAATCCACTCATGTTTGCTCAGAAAAGAGACATACCAGACCGTCATTGTCAACCCCCCTCCCCAGTAAGCAGGATGAGAGATGGGTGGATGATGTCCTTCAGCATGGAACCCATGTCTTAGAAAAGCAATTTCTTCCCCCTCAAGGTAACAGTGCAGATCTACGGCTGGTAAAAACTTTCATCGAACTGGGTCTCCCTGGTGGAAAGCTTGACTTCTTGATGTCGGAAAGGAACCAGGTATTTTGCTCATTTCTTACTTCTTCAAGGTTTGTACCTCAAGTTTCCATCTCATAATGATGCATTCGACACAGTTAATGATACCACAATTTAAAAAATGGAACACAAAGCTGCAGAAAATAATTACAAATACATTGGAGCTCAAGGGACACTCCTTCTTATCAAGGAAGACCGATGTGGGTTTTTTTATATGCCCTCTGTGATTAAGCACATCCTCCCATGTCTAAATAAAATGGAAGATAGTAAGTTTCAGAGAAAACCATTAATTATCAGTGCAGGCAAAACAAACAGGCCAGAGTCTATATTTAAGTTTACGAGCATGTTTAGTAGAAGGCAATATTGCAAATTGGATGTGCTCGTGTTTTTCTTTGGAGCGAGTGGCAATTAGCAAGATGGATTTTCTCTCTCACACAAAAAGAAGCATTAATTACGGGATATGTTTCCCTTGAATCTTTGTCCCAGCATTTGATGATTATTTCCCTGGCATCTCATTAGTTTTGAATCTGATGCAGAGCTGATGGGATTACAAAACAGCACAGCTCCAGAGAAAAGGGGCCATTTGCCACCCTCATCCCTCTGAATTCCGTTCCTCCATCATTCCCTTTCTGTTTATTACAAGCAACAACAGAATGCTTGGCTTAGCATTTGCATAACTACACATTGCTGGCCCACAATGGGTACTAATTATAACTGTTCAACCACAAAATATCAGAACTATGTTGCAACAATGCAACTTTGTGGTAGCTTTGCGGTCCACATTAACCATCTGATGGTTTCATAGAGCTGTTGCCAAATGCAGCTGGACTTAAAGTGGTAGTAAAAGTAGCAGTAGGAAGCTTACAGAGCATTGGAAGGGCTTCATCACCAACCCTTCAGCTCTGAACCATGCCAGTGAAGTCCAGAAATTAAGGGTGAGACTGGAATATTGACTGAGGCTGTGGTCCTCTAACCCTTTTTCACCTTGAGGTCCACATTCCCTTCTGACCTACCTTCCAGAGGTTGCATGCTAGTGGTGGGTTAGGTCAGAGGCAAAAGTGGGCAGAAAAAATAATGCAAATTTTAATTTTGTGCAGTAGGCCAATTTTTGCACAGCTTGCTTTATCCTCCATCCAGACTAGTAAGAGGAATTGTCAGAATGCAAGTACAATTCCTCGCTGGGCAAAAACATTCATGGAAGATGCAAAGCCAAGCCAATGGGAGACATGGCCTTGGGAAAATGAGTGTGTTGGGGGGAATCTCCAGGGGACAGACAGAGGTGCCTAGAGAGTCACATTTGACCTGCTTACTTGAGGTCCACCATCCCTGCTATTACAGTCACATCTGAATAACTCCCATTGAACACAGGGGTGCTTACATTTGAATAGACATGGGTAAGATTATGCCAATACAGGCTAACAGTTGTGTACCCCAATGCATACAATTTTGTGTGTGTGGTTTGGTTGGTGAGCTGCACTGCAACATTCAGGGAGGTTGTGTTTAGATTTGCATACTTGTTTGGGAACTGTGAATTAAGTAAAGGTAAAGTAAAGGGACCCCTGACCATTAGGTCCAGTTGTGGCCAACTCTGGGGTTGTGGTGCTCATCTCGCTTTACTGGCCGAGGGAGCCGGCGTACAGCTTCCAGGTCATGTGGCCAGCATGACTAAGCCGCTTCTGGCGAACCAGAGCAGCACACGGAAACGCCGTTTACCTTCCCGCCGGAGTGGTACCTATTGATCTACTTGCACTTTGACGTGCTTTTGAACTGCTAAGCTGGCAGGAGCAGGGACCGTGTGAATTAAGTAGTTTCTCATTAATATGAAAGCCAGGTTGAATTTCTTTATCATCCCTACCACAAACCCAACACCAGTTGCAGAGCCAACAGAAGTGAGCCTCTGAAATGCATGGCATGCCTTGGGCAGGTGTACTCTTCTTTTAAATATCCTTGAACTTCTTTTGTTAATCATTTCAAATATATGGTTTACATATGAAAACTCGGAAGGGTACTACCAACTGTTCTTCTCTTGATTTAACAGACGGACACATTTGCAGATTTTGATACAATGACTGACCGTTTGCTGGATGAAATAATTCAGCACATTCAGCTGTACAACTTGTCGATATCACGAATAAGGTAAATAGCAGTGGCAACTGTGGAGCAAGACGTCATTTTCATAGGCTACTGTTTGGTTGTTAATATATTGAATGGTGGCCCTTTCTGCTTTTGTGCATCACTTTGAGGTTCCTTTGAATGCAGAGCAATGAAGGCGTTCTCTAAATAAATGGATACAAATTGTGTCTCCACAGTTTCATCGGCCACTCCCTTGGCAACGTCATCATCCGATCCGTGTTAACCCGGCCCAGATTTCGCTATTACCTCAATAAGCTGCATACTTTCCTGTCCCTCTCTGGGCCTCACCTGGGAACGCTTTACAACAACAGTACTTTGGTTAGTACAGGTAAGAGCTACCGCCTGTTTGAAGGGAAGCACTGAAAGTATGAGAGTGGTTCTAACATCCTGTCTAATGTTTTTTCCCCCATGCTATGAAATGCCATAGACATGGGTAGACAAACTAAGGCCCGGGGGCCAGATACAGCCCAAGCGTCTTCTCAATCCGGCCCGCAGACGGTCCGGGAATCAGCGTGTTTTTACATGAGTAGAATGTGTGCTTTTATTTAAAATGCATCTCTGGGTTATTTGTGGGGCATAGGAATTTGTTCATTATTTCTTTTTCAAAATATAGTCCGGTCCACCACATGGTCTGAGGGACGGTGGACCAGCCCATGCCTTAAAAAGGTTGCTGACCCCTGGTCATAGGAGTGTCTCCAACCAGGAATAAAATAAAACCACAAAAACCAATTCACTGAAATCATTGGTTTCTGTGGGCATGCTCCTGTTTCAATGGGTATACTCTGAGTTTTATTGGAGATCACACACACACACAGAGAGAGAGAACCAACCTCACCAAATGCACAGAATGAACCAAGAACATGCTTTATAAGCATGTGGACTTTGCTTGTCCATTGCTAATAAACCAAGGCTAGGAAGTTGTGGCCCTCCAGATGTTGTTGGATTCCCATTAGGTCAACTCCCATTAGTCCGTGGCAGCATGGCCAGTTGGTTGAGGGTGATGGAACCTGGAAATAGGCCTAACCTACTTTTAGAGATCTTGTCTCCCATCATGTTACAATTCCCAGTACACAATCCCTGAAAAGCCCCTTTGCCTGCCAGCCAATCAGCAACTACCCAGGCCCCTTACCATCACATTACTTTCAGATGACCATTTTGGTTTTGAATAAATAAATTTAAACTTTGAAATTGTCCGGTAGCACCTTAGAGACCAACTAAGTTGTGTATAAGCTTTTGTGTGCATGCACACTTCTTCAGTTTTGAATGACCCAGACCATTCAGCTTCCCCCAGTAGTTCTCAGACTCCCTTGGAAATAGCTGCTTTGAGGTTTAATGCAGAATTGATCTTCCCCCAATCGGTTTGCTGGGCTTTACCCCATCCAACTGCTCTTGGAAACCCACAAATCACCATTGCTTTTTCTAGGCTTGTGGCTCATGCAGAAGCTGAAAAAATCCGGGTCACTTTTGCAGCTGACCTTCAGGGACAATGCAGATCTGCGGAAATGTTTCCTCTACCAGCTCAGCCAAAAAACAGGTGGGTGGTGCTAAGTTAAAATCAAAGCCTCTATTCCAGTGTGGTGTAGTGGTTAAGAGCGATAGCCTCGTAGTCTGGGGAACCGGGTTCGCGTCTCCGCTCCTCCACATGCAGCTGCTAGGTGACCTTGGGCCAGTCACAGAAGTCTCTCAGCCCCACTCACCTCACAGAGTGTTTGTTGTGAGGGAGGAAGGGAAAGGAGAATGTTAGCCGCTTTGAGACTCCTTCGGGTAGTGATAAAGCGGGATATCAAATCCAAACTCTTCTTCTTCTTCTTGCAAGTGTCTTCATCTGCTTGTTTGAAATCCAGTTGACTTGGGGAAACGGTCATCTCACAGAGAGTGGTTTCCTGTTTGACTGCTACCATAGGAGCCAGCTGCTAGGGGTTGAGGTCCCTTCCTTCTCCCTCCCAAATAAAATATTTGAGGGAGCTGGGGGCCCCCAAAGTTGCTGGGCATTGCCATTCAAATGGTGTGTGTGCACTGTGGCATGTGATCAATTATGTGGCCTGGAGCTTACCTGCTCCTCCATGTTTTATTCAAGTTGGCATCCCTGGCTGCTACTATGCTGTAAAAAAGAGGTAAAGGACCCCTGGGTGGTTAAGTCCAGTCAAAGGTGACTATGGCGTTGCGGCGCTCATCTCGCTTGCAGGCTGAGGGAGCCGGCGTTTGTCCACAGACAGCTTTCTGGGTCATGTGGCCAGCATGACTGAACCGCTTCTGGTACAACAGGACGCCATGATGGAAACCAGAGCACACGGAAACACCATTTACCTTCCGTCCACAGTGGTACCTATTTATCTACTTGCACTGGCGTGCTTTCTAACTGCTAGGTTGGTAGGAGGTGGGACAGAGCAACAGGAGCTCACCCCGTTGTGCAGATTCGAACCGCCAACCTTCTGATCGGCAAGCCTAAGAGGCTCAGTGGTTTAGACCAAATGCAGACCCTTTAGACCTCTCTGTCTGGCCCTTCAGATTCCACACTATCTCCTCAACCGTATCACCTCTTCTCAGTGCTATTATTCAAAAGAAAGAAAGAAAGAAAGAAAGAAAGAAAGAAAGAAAGAAAGAAAGAAAGAAGAAACAGAAAAAGAGGAGGGTGCCAGAACTTACCATGAAACTTACTTTTTTCTTCTTGTATGGTATGATGTTGTCTTCATAGTGGACATGCTCCACCACCCAGCATACATTTCATCTAAGGAAGGCTGTTCTAATGCACACACTTGTTTTCTTTTTCCTTTCTTCTTTTTACAGGTCTCCAGTATTTCAAAAATGTTGTCCTGGTAGCCTCTCCCCAAGACCGCTACGTACCATTCCATTCTGCAAGAATAGAAATGTGCAAATCGGCCCTGAAAGACAGACAGACAGGTGAGCTTCTTTGTGGACTTAAGAGAGTGGCTGTATTTAAAACTACAACAAACTGTGCATGGATTTATTTCTAGATGGGCATATCCTAACAGGACACATAGTAGATTTATACATTGTGAAAACAGATACTTCCCTGTTTCCAGATGCCCATAATCTCCATTAATCAATGGACATCAGGAGACAAAAGAAAAGAAGGAATCGCCGGTTAGATCTAAGACTCCTATCTGAAATCTGGGTCATACATGGTACAAGGAAAATTCAGGAGGAGCCAGGGCCATCTGCCACACAGGTGATCACTTGAAGGTGATTGCTACTCATCCCAGTTGAGTCAAACAATCACGTATTGCAAGACCATGTGAATTAGACCAGGGCTAGAGGCCCTCAAGGTGTGGTTGAGCTGCAAATCCTACCATACCTGACCATTCCTTGGTGCTGATGGGATTTTGAGTTCAATGCTCATAAGTACCCCATTTGTATGCAAGTCCTCTATTCTTGCATGTATCCTGGCTTCTGTGTTTAGAGCTCCTTTTATCCTTGAAACTACACCATGTTCAGAAACAGGCACTTATGGATTTATGTAGGCAAATAATACCCCAGAGGAGTGGTATTAGGGGTAAAAAGAGTGCAGATTGGAACGGGAAAAGAAGAGCCCGCTAATCCCAATTCAACAAGCAAACCAAGGAGAGGGGCACAGGAAGCTATGGATTAAGTTGGGAAACAGGAGACATTTATCCAATGGGAAAGGACTGTGACTCCTCTAGACTGGTGGGTTTTCCATTTTGTTTTGTTGTTTTTTTGCAGATATATTCTGCAACATGCCATTGATACAACAATAGTTTATGAGTGGTAGATTTATGCTGGACTACCTACACATAGGTAGGGACGCGGGTGGCGCTGTGGGTAAAAGCCTCAGCGCCTAGGACTTGCCGATCGAAAGGTCGGCAGTTCGAATCCCCGCGGCGGGGTGCGCTCCTGTCGTTCGGTCCCAGCGCCTGCCAACCTAGCAGTTCGAAAGCACCCTTAAGTGCAAGTAGATAAATAGGGACCGCTTACTGGCGGGAAGGTAAACGGCGTTTCCGTGTCCTGCGCTGGCTCGCCAGTTGCAGCTTTGTCACGCTGGCCACGTGACCCGGAAGTGTCTGCGGACAGCGCTGGCCCCCGGCCTCTTAAGTGAGATGGGCGCACAACCCTAGAGTCGGACACGACTGGCCCGTACGGGCAGGGGTACCTTTACCTTTTACCTACACATAAATTCACTTTATTAGTTGTTCTGCTATACTTCCTGAATGATATTACATTATTGCCATCTGGTGCTCCTGCACTGCAGCACAACAAAAGCAGGGCAAAAAAACATTGGAATATTTGTGATGTGGAAAGTTACAGGATTTCAGCAGGGAGCTACAGGACATGCACTGGTTGGAAACAAAGTGGTGTGTCTGCCTTGAGACCTTTCCAGGAGCATGTATGTAGCCAGGATTTATGTTGGAGGGGACAGCACCTGCGTTTGGATCACGTATAACCACTCAGATACCACAATGAGTGCAAAACATCATGAATGCACAATAGAAAGGACATATTGATGGGCAACATGCGTCACATTTCAAAGTGCTTAATTTCACCACTAGAAGCATCCGTCGTGTTGAGCTATTTCAATTGCTTTTGTTTAATTTGCTCATTTCAAACAGCTGAAAGTCTGTAAATTTTGATAATAAGCCTGATTTGCAATGGGGGGGGGGTTTGAATAATTTTGATTGCAACTGTAGATGATGATGATAAATAAATAAATATTTATACCCTGCCCATCTGGCTGAGTTTCCCCAGCCACTTTGGGCAGCTCCCAATAGAATATTAAAAACACGATAAAAGATCAAACATTAAAAACTTCCCTGAACAGGGCTGCCTTCAGTTGTCTTCTAAAAGTCAGATAGTTGTTTATCTCCTTGACATCTGATGGGAGGACATTCCAGAGGGAGTGTGCCACTGCCAAGAAGACCCTCTGCCTGGTTCCCTGTAGCATCACTTCTCACAGTGAGGGAACCGCCAGAAGGTCCTCGGAGGTGGACCTCAATGTCAGGGCAACGATGGAGGTGGAGATGCTCCTTCAGGTATAGATAGACAGATAGATGGTAGATAGATAGATAGATAGATAGATAGAGCTATAGATAGTAACACCAACAGCATCTGAAGGGTCACATATTTGAGTTACACAAATGCAGTTACACAAATGCAGTCAACTACACAGAAAAACCTATATTGATGGGAAACACCTCTCAGAGCCCAGGAACAGATAGCAATGGGTATCACCTGCCCTTCACCTCTGCAATGCCAGCAAAATCTCAGCTGGACTTCGGAAAAGATGGTTGAACCACCATCAAGTATCACCCCCACTTCTTTTAATTTATGTATTCATTAGTCTTCCTTCTTAAGTATAATGACTTAAAATATGGCACAATCATTATTAGTGAAATATTGAGATAGCTACTCTTATTACCAGTTGTGATGATTTGCAAAATTGTCCATAATTACAGTTTTCCTTTTGATAAACAGTTAACTTGGCTAATCATGCTATATCCCAACTCTATATGCTTTTTCAGGTCTCCTATTAAATTTTCCTTGCCTGCAGCTATTAAATACATAATTGGCCTTTGAAGCTTAGGAGGATTAGCCTATTTTTCATACTTCAACAAACATAATTTCAGATCTACTGCTAATTTAAATTTGTGCATTTCATTTTTACTATTTATAGCTTTATCCCAGTACTTTCTTTTTCTTTCACAAATGCACCACATATGGATAAAATTCTCTATATCTGTTGTGCAATACCCACATTTCCCTTTCAACCTTCCTTTCTACTCATTTTCCATGGTGAAAGTTAATAAAAATATTATAAAAAGAGAATAGGATGCTGTATGAGATGAGCCACTGGCCTGGTCCAGCAGGTTCATCTTGTGTTCTTCATACAGCATGAATATTGAAGACAATGAAGAAATAATAATAATAATAGTTATGTTTTTCAACTTTCCAAGGTCCCGTTTATGCCGAGATGATCAACAACCTCCTCCGGCCGGTCGTGGGGACAAAAGATTGCACTTTAATCCGCCACGATGTGTTCCACGCCTTGCCAAACACAGCCAACACCCTGATTGGGCGAGCAGCTCACATCGCGGTGCTGGATTCAGAACTGTTCCTGGAGAAATTTTTCCTGGTTGCAGGACTCAACTACTTCAAATAAGACTGAGCCTCAGGGCACCAAAGGGAGCCTTGCATATTGAATTGCAAAGACTTTCTGGGCCAAGAGAGTACTTCATTTCTGGGAACAAACAGAATATGCTTACGGCACACCCTAGTGGCTTGGGGAGAGGAATCAAAGTGCTTTGGTTATAAGGTATTCAAAGGGCCCAAAATTGGTGCTTTTTGGAAGATGTAAACATATACATGTTATTCCGTCTTTTTTCTTTCTGTTCATCTAACCACCAACCTCTTAAAAAAAAAAAGCTTTTAAAATCCTGAGGATGTGATTATAGATCTGCCCCCTTTATAATGGTCACTGGACTGACATCTTTTTCTCCCTTCCACCATTAAGAAATCCACTTAGGCATAAACTGCCTTAGCTGAGTAATTAATTATTATTTAAGAAGAAACTTGTCTGGTTTTGTAGATTTTCCATGTTTCGTGTGGTCAACAAAAGAAGAAAGAAGTAAACTCAGGTTAAATTCTCCTTTGTGGTGAATCAGAAAATAGGAATGGGAATCTGTGGATTACAGCACTTTATTTATTTGGCAGGGGAAGTTAAGAAGAAAACTCGTAAATGTGTGGAAAACTCCAGTTCTGAAGGCTGCAAAGTGTAATAAAATTACCTCTGCAATGTCTAGTCGCTGACTTTGAACTAATCTGTTGTGGTGTCCCAAATTTTGGTGGGCAGGGGCTTTCCTTGTGGCAATCAATCTGATTTAAGGGACTCTGGAGGAGCTTTGAAGGCACCAGAACACAGGCTGGCAATGGCGGACGTATTGTGAAGTGAGCAAGGACTGAAGGATGTCGCCCCAAAATGACTCCTTCCGCTGATCAAGACCCAGGCCTCTCCTCCAGCATACAGAGGCTACAGTTCATCCACTCACTTCAAGACCCAGACAAGGGACCCTTGAACTCCTTCCAGTACTTGAGGAGGAACTCTCTCCAATATGAATAGCAACAGAGTTATTCCCTTGTTCATCGCAGGTTGCCCTAAGTTGCTAAAAGATGCTGACAGTGGTCAAAGATGCAGGGACAGTGGTTGGAAAAACCACCTGCCTATAACTTGGCATGGGAAAATGTGGTTAATGTGCCTACTTAACAGGGTGACCTTGGGTTCTAGACGACTTCTTTTTTGGTGGGGAGATAAGTTAAGTAGAATTTTCTCCTGTGCCTCCTATAGTAGGAGGATTGAAAATAACAGGAAGAGCCTTGTTGGATGAGGCCAGCAGTCTATCCTGGCCAGTCAGATGCCTAAGGGAAATCTGCAAGGAGCGGATGAGTACAATAGCTTCATCTCCCCTTGTGATTTCCAGAAACTGGCTTTCAAAGACATGCGACCTACAACAGTGGACATCATGGCTGGCTAGTAGCCATTGGTAGAGAAGAAAGCGCAGGGATTAGGTGACTGGCAGGAGACCCTGAGTTTGGGAGAAAAGATTATAGGAAATGTGCATATTTATTGGTTTGAGCTGGAGGCAAGAGAGGTGTGCCTATCACAGTCTCCACCTCCAGTTGCTTTGTGGAATGGTGACACTGCGGGCCACGTCTTCTCTCTTCCCAAGACATCTCTAGCCCAGCCAGTCAGTCGAAATTGGTCTCCCAGGTGTGTTACCTCTAAGCAGGAAAGGAGCCTCCTGTGGGCCAATCCACAGGTCTATTTGACATCATAAGCAATGGTAGCTGAGTGGTAGAGAACTTGATTTACAGGCAGGAGATGCCAGGTTCAGTCTCTGGCATCATCATCAGATGATGGGCTGCGCCTCATGCCTGAGAGTCTTCAGAGCTGTAGTGATTCAAAGTATATAATACCTGAACTAGATGGATAAGTAATCCCATCTGGTATGGCAGCGCCCGGTGTAAGAGCTTTTGCAAATATTTCTCTGAGATTTTTGGGCACGTAGAACTAAAAGTTCTGTGGGAAAGGTTGAACTGGAAGTAGTGGCTTGGAATGGTATGACTGCATGTTATTTTAGATCAGGCTTCCTCAACCTTGGCCCTCCAGATGTTTTTGGCCTACAACTCCCATGATCCCTAGCTAGCAGGACCAGTGGTCAGGGATGATGGGAATTGTGGTCTCAAAACATCTGGAGGGCCAAGGTTGAGGAAGCCTATTTTAGATTCACGTTGGAATTCTTTTTAAATTTCTGGAATGTGAACTTCCAGAATCTGTGCTTGTCAGTTTTTGCAATGTGCACATAAATAATCTGTAGTTCATCAGAGTACAGATTTTGATATATTTTCCTTTCGAGAGAAGATTTAGGTTATTTCATGAAGAAAAAACAAAGCTTGCTCATCCCTGCTCAATCAGGACTCAGCCAGCTGAATCGAAGTTGTCTGGAGTCAAGGCCAGTGTAAATCCCCCAAAAGTGGTGTTCTGGGGGCATGGGGGTCGGCATAGGTGCCAACTCTATGTGTGTGTGGACAGAGCTGAGCCCCCACCCCACCCCAGTCTTGGGGGGGCTGGGCCACTGCAACACTGGGCCTCCCCAGGCCTCCCTGTGGTGGCGTAGGGCCCCCTCTGCAGGCCTAGTGACTTCCTCCCAACATTACGCACACGCAATGAGCCCTTCCAAAATCAGGCAGAACTCAGCACCTCTGGGGGGTGTGACTGGATAGTGCAGACTTGATCCTGATCCGAACTCTGTTCAGCTCAGTAATGTGGCCAGGCAAAAAAGGTTGTGTTTTAAAGGCTTGTTTCCCCAGCTAACAGTAGACTTTCCCCAGACCAGGGGTTTGGATCTGGTGTGACTTTATGCCAGCTTAACCTATGCCAGCTTGCCTGATGCCAGCTTCTGGTGTACAGGATTACACCCTAAATCACTCTCTTAACATCTCATAGTATCTCTGGAGTACTCTGAGCTTAAGGTGATGCATCTTAAGCATGTGACAAAATCAGAAGCAGTGAAACAAAGATCTCTGTGACTTAGGGAGCAATCTAGAAGCGGATGTAAAACACACCAGCGTATACCAAAATGGCATAAAGTTTGACCAAATCCAAAACCCATTCAGCAGTAGGGTTGCTGATGTTCTGCCTAATCCTGGCAGAGGGGAAACAAACCTTTAAAATAGAGTTCTGTGCCAGGTTTTCATGTTGCACAACTGCGCTGAACTGTCTTAGAATCCAGTCTGAGATCTCCGCCGTCAAGTCCCAGCCCACCATGCCCCCAGAATGTCCCACCTTGCCCCCCAAAAGTCCTGGCTGAGCCAGGGTCAGCAAGTTACACCAGCATAACCTTGGCTAAGATGGGGTTGGGGACTTAATACCAGCTGAGCCCGGAATCAGCCATCTCAGCTAGAGATCCTGATCTTCCTAAACTCATCATTTCAATGGATTTTGCCATAGGACTGCCCCCTTTAACTGTTCGAGAAACATTGATTTACATATTTAATTATTAAGATATATTTTTAATTGGACAAAATTTGTAGAATGTTTCCTTTAAAAACCTCTGCAAGCAGTTTATGTAAAATAGACTATAATACTGACGAAATAAACAGACCTTAAAAACAAGCTGAAATATTAAAGGTATCAACGTGTAGATAAAATCAGCAGAGTTTGATAAGAAGCATGCATAATCAAATTACATGACTGGGTAGGCAGCCTAAACAACAACAAAAAAGTTTTTAACTGGCATAAAAGAACCCGTATAATGAAGGCACTTTCGCCTGACATTAATAGGCAGCGCATGTCCCAGCAATTAATTCTGCGCATGTAACACACCCAGAATTTTCTGAAACATTGAAGAGAATGGGAGAGACCTTGTTCAGCCAGGACTCCAAGGGTGAATCAGAGCCCCATAAATTTAGCATCTTAGCCATTGTAACTTGATCCTATTCCTTGCTAGTGTTGTTTACCAAATCCCAATATTAATCCCCCCCCAATGTGGAATGGCAGAATGTATGTTTTATGTGTGAGCATTATTTGGTAATAACCCAACCTGAAATCTTTAATAATAATGAAGGGCCTTGTAGAGACACAAAACGGGCTTGAGACCAACTTGTGTGAGCCTCACCCAACTTCTGCAGATGCTAACAGGCACTGCTTAGCTCTATGTTCACTTTTTGATGTGTCTTACTGGAGATTTCAGGTGGCCGTCTCAGACCCATGCAGAATTGGTTGGAATCCTCCTCCTTCCACCCAGAATCCTGTGGATCATAGATGAACCGTCTGAGATGTGGGTCTAGTACCATCATCCTGATCTAGTACTTGTGAAAATATTTCTGTTGATCAAATGTGGATGTTCCTTTTCTCCAACCAAGAAAATCCATGAAACACAGGCTGAACTTGTAATAGGGTTGCTGTTTTTTATACAAACTGGTGTAGGTTCCATCTTCATAAATGCTGCCACAATTGTATCAAAATTATGGGCAATAATAATCTGATCTGCTGAAGATCTGCAGCTATCGGATATATCTTTTTTTTTTAATTGGGACACTGTCTTTGTAAAGGCCTTGAATATTATTTAATCCTGTCTTACATAAATATATATATATATAATGTTTATGCTATTATACTTGTACTACAAACAAACCTTAGAAGATAATTGTGTTGTGTAGAGCAACATCTAAAATGTTGGAACATCGCTAAGGTATGATTCAATTTGGCCTCCTTTGAAAAGGCTTTTAAGATGTCTCTTTCTATGGGAATATATAAATATAGATATACAGATATATTTGAAAAGACCTTGTTATTGGCTGTTCGAATCTTTCACAAACACACACACACACACATTGTTGGGTGTCTAGCATCATTGTCAGAGTCTGAGTCTCCTGAACTGGGTTTTTTGTTTTTACAGACTTTCTCTATTACTAGTTAGTAAGGTGAATAACTATTGCCAACTCCAAACCAATATTACCACTGGCAACTGGCTCAAGCTTTCCAAAATGGCCTGATTAGATGTGACGAATGTGAAACTTGAGAACAGTCATACCAGAGAACCCCCTTTTGTGGATGCTAATAAGTAACTGATGGTTCTTCATGATCCGTTTGCTACGAGTTTCACTGTCTGCAGCTGTGCCCCACTTGCAAAGTGCATATGTCTATTTGTGCAAATTTGACCTGCAGCCCAATGAGAGGGTGGGATTATTGCTTGCAAAGGTCTGCCCATTTCCTGGGACAATAATAACGCGTCCCCTTTTCTCTGCTTTCTTATTAATTTCATGTTTGACAAGCGACCTCACCGACAAAAGCAGAGCTTTGTATGAGATCAAGGCAATGGGACATAGTGGGATAATTGGAGTTGGCTGAGGGAAAGGGCTTTTAATTTTCAAAGGGGTCTGCTTTCGAATTTTGAGCATATTTAAGGGGTGGGAGGTATGGGATGCGGGTGGCGCTGTGGGTAAAACCTCAGCGCCTAGGACTTGCCGATCGCATGGTCGGCGGATCGACTCCCCGCGGCGGGGTGCGCTCCCGTCGTTCGGTCCCAGTGCCTGCCAACCTAGCAGTTCGAAAGCACCCCCGGGTGCAAGTAGATAAATAGGGACCGCTTACCAGCGGGAAGGTAAATGGCGTTCTGTGTGCTGCGCTGGCTTGCCAGATGCAGCTTGTCACGCTGGCCACGTGACCCGGAAGTGTCTGCGGACAGCGCTGGCTCCCAGCCTATAGAGTGAGATGAGCGCACAACCCTAGAGTCTGGCAAGACTGGCCCATATGGGCATGGGTACCTTTACCTTTACCTTTAAGGGGTGGGAGTAATCGGTCTCCTATTTAACCAAGATCGCGAATGTAAAGCTTAGAATGCCACTGTGAAACTTTAATGCTCCTTATTTATTACAGTGATGATCAACTTTGTATAATGAGAGGATGATGCTAATGATGAATGGTAATGTTAATAACGAACAGTCATCAGTGCCAATATGATTCTACTATTTTTCTACATATGCTATATGGTGATGATTTGTGTGGCTTGTTGTAAGGTGTAAAAGAAATGTTAATAAAACTCTTTGCTTCCTTTCGTTTGTCTTTGCATGGTTACTTTGGGGGAAGACACCTCCTTATAATGCATTGACTAGGTTAAGAAACTAACCCAAAATGTTAGCTTTAGTCTGCCAGGGATACTGCATAGGCTGCTGATTTGCCATACAAGAAACAGCCCACATCTTATACAATATGGTGGCACTGTCTCTGTCTCTGTGTGCATGTTTGTGGGGAGAGAGAGAGAGAGAGAGAGAGAGAGAGAGAGAGAGAGAGAGAGATGCACTTGTAACTCCAGTCATAAGTTATAAGTAACATGCTTTAAGTCATGCATAGGCAAACTCAGCCTATGTTTTGGGACTACAACTCCCATCATCCCTAGCTAACAGGACCAGTGGTCAGGGATGATGGGAGCTGTACTCCCAAAACATCTGGAGGGTCAAGTTTGCCTATGCCTGCTTTAAGTTTTTATCAGAGATAAATAAAAAGGAACACACAAAGCTACTTTCAGTTGCCACGAGATGTCACTGTTTCCTCAAATAAGAATACAATTGCACGTTCACCTAGTTATCAGTGCTGAAAATGTTACCCACATGAAACCCATAGTGTTAGGAGAACTGGTAGTACACATGGTTCACATGCAGAAGGACGCAGGATCAATCCCCCATCATCTCCAGGAAAAAGGGACCTAGCAGTATGTGAGGGGAGGAAACCATAATTCAGTGGCAGAACTCATGTTTTGCATGCTCAAGGTTCAATCCCTGGAGCCTCCATTCCAAAGGATCAGTGAGTGGACTTGTGCTTCAAATCTTGGAGAGCCAATGCCAGTAAGATTAAACTAGCTTTTCTCCAAGTGTCTCTGGTTTTCTTAGCATTTGTGACTGGGCCAGTGATTTGGAACCTCTGCTCCTTCAGAAGATGTTGGACCATCCCTAGTCAGTGGAGACTAGTCACTCACTGGTTTCATCACCTTGTCATGGTGAGTGGACTTGCACGTTCCTATGACCCTTGTGAGCTAAGTCGTCAGGAGTCTCGTACTCCCAGTAGGGTCACCCAAGGCAGTAAGGTCAAAGGGGAGGAGCTAGAAAAAGAATGATCCAAGAAGTCTTCAGCGGCAGAACAGGCAGAAGATAACAAGTCACATGTTACAGCAGCTATGAAGGCGGATGAAGGCTGTAGCAGATAAGAATCTACGTCATGGTGCTCATGTCATCGGAATAGGGCCTTACTGAGAAGACTGTATATTGGTCAATGTGCACTGATCTACACACATAAAACAAATTCATGCACAGGCGTCTTCCAAAAACCCATCCCAAACCCAAAGAAGTCCCATGGTGATCAGCAAATGGTAACGGTGGCAGGATCATGAAATCTGTGCATCACAGTTGAATGTAGGTCAAGCTGTTGTACCTGTTATCTAATATTAAAGAGTGCTTGTAGACTGATGATCAGGCAGCATAGACTAAGGGTATGAGTCTTATGCCTACTGATTGATTTCATGTAATACATAATTTATTTATACTGACCCCATTATAAAATTACTTTTTCTTCATCTTTATTATTTAGTAAGGTAAAAGGTAAAGGGACCCCTTACCATTAGGTCCAGTCATGGCCGACTCTGGGGTTGTGGCGCTCATCTCCCTTAATTGGCCGAGGGAGCCAGCGTACAGCTTCCAGGTCATGTGGCTGGCATGACCAAGCCGCTTCTGGAGAACCAGAGCAGCGCCCAGAAATGCCGTTTACCTTCCCGCCAGAGCGGTACCTATTTATCTACTTGCACTTTGATGTGCTTTCGAACTGCTAGGTTGGCAGGAGCAGGGACCAAGCAATGGGAGCTCACCCCGTCACAGGGATTCGAACTGCCAACCTTCTGATCAGCAAGTCCTAGGCTCTGTGGTTTAACGCACAGCGCCACCCGCGTCCCTATTATTTAGCAGGCCTATATTATTATTTACTAATATAGTTCCCTATTACCCCCACTTGCTACTATAATACTATATATAAATATATGCTATATAAAGGGCCCCATTACCTTCAGTAGCTTAGGGCCTCATCAAACCTGAATCTGGCCCTGGCTATCACATGGAAGGTAGAGCAAGGTTGCTTTCTGCTGCTCCAGAGGAAAGGACCAGACCCCACAGATTCAAATGACAAGGAAATTCTGAATATACATTAGGAAGAACTTTCTGATGGTGAGAACTGTTCAACAGTGGCATGCAACACCTCAGAAGGTCGTGAACTCTCCTTCATTGGGGGTTTTTGAACAGAGGTTGAATATTCATCGGACATGAATGCTTCAACTGTATTCCTGCATTTCTGACATCACTTGGGAAGACAGGTGAACTATTATCAGTGTACTGGAAAAAGCAAAGATCCCCAGTGTTGAAGCAATGATTTTTCAACATCAACTTTGTTGGACTGGTCATGTTGTGTAGATGCCTGATTATCATCTTCCAAAGCAACTACTCTATTCTGAACTTAAAAATGGAAAGTGAAATGCTGGTGGTCAACAAAAGAGCTTTAAAGACTGTCTCAAGGCAAATCTAAAAAAATGTAGTATAAACACTGACAACTGGGAAACACTGGCCTGTGAGCGCTCCAATTGGAGAACAGCCTTTACCAGAGGTGTCATGGACTTTCAAGACACTCAAACTCAGGATGCAAGGGAGAAACATGCTAAGAGGAAGGCATGCTTGGCAAATCCACACCGTGATCAACTCCCGCGCGGAAACTAATGTCCCCACTGTGGAAGGACGTGTGGATCCAGAATTGGCCTCCACAGTCACTTACGGACTCATTGTTACAACCAAGTTAATGGAAGACAATCTTACTCAGCTACGAGAGATCGCCAAAGAGAAGAGACTGTTTGGGTCCCTTCTATGACTTACAAAGGGACCTTCTGTTACTTTTTAGAATTGAAAAGAGGGAGTAGCAGGGAGAGATGGCTTTCAAGAGGTTGAGAGAGCAATGCCCCATCTGCTGTGATGGACCAGCTTCTGCTGACCCTAGTCCCTTATATCAGTCAGTGGCATGGACATTTATTTTAGGACCCTTGTTATGTACAGATATAGAACAGAAGGGTGATATTGTGCAAAGTGCTCCTCGTTGATTATGGAGTGAGATTGCAGGCCAGAGTGTTCTCTAGGTTTACACATATATATGTGGCTTAGAATCTGCAATTCTGGTTGTGAACAGCCCTGGAGCCAAAGCATAAATAGCTTGTTCCCAAGGTCCTGTAGAGCAAGCTGATAATAACTAAAAAGTGCAATTGCAGTAATTTTCCTCGGAGTGCCGCTGGGTAAAATCTCTCCCTCGTCACCCTGCACAGGCTTTTAAGCAATTTTCAATCTGTGCTTCATTAGAGAGAGAGAGAAAAAGAGAGCGAGAGAGAGAATAAGAACTGCCTAGCTCTACCTGCACCCAGTCACTTGAAAATACTGGCAAGCGGCGAAGGTCGTATGTTTCAGTGATGTTTTGTTACAGCAGTATCCCCCCCCCCCAAGATTAACCCACAGGAGAGGAACTGTAGGGGGTCACACACAAAGGGAGGAGGAGTGGCCCAGAGGGGGTCTCAGTGATGGAGGCAAAAGACTCAAGCTCACAGGGAAGGAGAGGCAGGAGAGCCCAACTTCCAAAACATTCAAAGACCAAATCATGGCTTCTGTTTTTATTTTTAAATAATTTTTATTGAATGGTTTTATGTTACAAAAAACAATACAGCCATACTACCACTAAATATAATTAAGAAATAAAAATTACATACATCAATATTTAGTTTGTTATTTGTTATTTACCGTCTTATTTTCTCCCAAACATTGCATACAACAACACACATATGCGCAGACACACACCCACACACACCCGCACACAAAATGACAAAATGAAAGTAAATATTTCCCCCCTTTTATCTTCCAAAATCTTTTCTTCCACTTTGACTTCCTGTCAAGTCCCTGAATGTACACAAAACAATAAACCTTTCTATATATTTTTTCTAATACATTCTGAAAGCATAATAAATCCTTAATTGTTGTCCACCTCCTTTTAGTTCCTTTATCACTCGAATGCTAGCATGGAGTCAAAACTATTATTGTATTTTCGAACATATCTTCTATAGCCATCCCATTTTTCCGCAAATTTTTGCTTTGAGTTTCCTCTGAGTTTCCTAGTCAGTTGAGCCGTCTCCACCAATTCCCGTAATTTGATTTGCCAATCTGTTATTTTTGGAGCCTCGTGATCTTTCCATCCCTTGGCCACAAGTATATGAGCCGCTGCTGTTGCATACAAGAATAACTCTCTTAGATCAGGTATCACTTAAGTCAGACTGAGACAGCCACAGAGCACTGGGGGTTGGGCTGGATGACGGGGGGGTGGGGGACGGACAAAAAGGTTGAGACCTACCTGATTGGCAACAGGTTAGGAAAATTCTCAACACTCCCTGGAGATTGCCAGGATTTGAACCTGCAACCTTCTGCATGTAAAACAGATGCTCTTCCTCTGAGCTACAGCCGTTCCCTTGGGGGATATTATAAGTATCCCCATGTTCATTTGTGAACTGTCAGAAAGCATCTGTGGAGAATGCAAGCTGCCTCTCGTTCCAGGCCATCCCGTGAAAGGATTCATCACGGTGCCACAAACTTGTGACGGGAAAGGCAGAGATTACCGGAACTGCTCTTTTCTGAAGCATATGGCATCGTTGACCAGCCTGCCAAAACACCCTCTTTTTGCATTCAGTAGGAGTGAGCTTTTGTGATATGGACCTAGCCCAAAAAAACAGGTGAGAAGGTAAATGGGGAGGAATGCAATCATGGTCTCTTCAGCAGAAGTCACAGGGCGAAAGAGAGCCATCAGCCAAAAGAACAGCCATGGACCATAAAGAATCACATCCCTCCTCTGCCGGAGGCAACATCCTGTATAATCCACACCTTTTGCAGGCCCAGCCATCCTCCCCTTTCTCATAAAATGGTGTTTGCGAAGATTCGTAACCATATCACTGAGACGCTGTGTGTCTTTTTGTTAAGCCCGCCAGGTAGCAGAGACGTGAGGAGGCAGCGATGTTTAGCTCCCCATCTGCGGTGATGCATTCTAGGATGTAATAGCCAGGAATGTTAAAATAACTGCCCATTATATGATCACCTTGGTTCTAATGCTGAGAGGGGGTCATCGGTGAGATTGATCTTCCAGAGGCATGAAAAGATTAAACGCCACTTTCAGGAAACCGGCAGTTCCAGATTGATGGCGCAGAATAACAAAGGCTGGATGAACAGGACAAGGCTTGTTCCGAAACACAAAAGAAGGTTTATCCAAAATGTCTGGCTCGGCAGAATTTCTCAACATTTGTGTGGCTCATAGGGAGAGCAAAAACCCACCTGAGGATAGAGAAAGGGAGTTCTCAGGAAGTGAGAATAAGTTTGAGATTAGGGTACTAAGTATTTGATGACATTTATTTGTTCAAATTAAATCTTGGCCTTCTTTCAGAAGGATCCCAGATGGCACATCAATACACGGCAGTGATAAAACTTATTATTTTTGTTGTTGTTATTAAATTATTGTTAATTTTTATTAATAATTTATTTATAACATAGTCCACAACAACTCATACATACAAACAAATCCACCACCGTTGACAATTTAATTATCAAAATGAAACTCATATCCCCTTACATAAAGAAAACATAACATAAAAATAAAGGACTTCCTTTATCCTTCTTGTATACTGTTTCTTTTATATGTGTTCTTTTATATTTCATTGTTACAATTTTTCCTAGTTATGACTTAAAAATCTGCAAAGTCTCCTGTAGAAATTAATCAAAACAAGTCCAGGTATATATTTTGGGGTTTGGTAAAGTATTCTCTGCATTTTCCCCATTCTTTTTGAAATTCTTGTCTGGGTTGTCCCCTAATTGTCTCTGTTAATCTGGCCAGTTATGTTTAAGCATTATGAAAACTGCTTAAATATTATAAAAAAAAATCAGTTGATATAGTCTCTCAGTTATCTTAGAGCATACCCGCCAACATTTCTCTGCTGAAAATAGGGATGTCCCTTTCCACAATGATAATTTTACCATTTGTACCTCTCACATTTTACTGGGTTGCCCCAGCCACTCCTACATATATAAAAACATAATTAAACATTAAACATTGAAAAAAACTTCCCTGTACAGGATTGCCTTAAGACAGCTCAGGAGTTGAATAACTCTATACCCTCCAACATTTCTCAATTGAAAATAGGGACATCCTAACAAAAAGTGGGTCATTCCGGGATCAAATCAGAAACTTGGATGGCTCTTCTAAATCTGGGACTGTCCCTGGAAAATAGGGAGACTTGAAGAGTCTGTTAGAGTTGCCAGGAACAATGTATTGTTGTACGTTTCTGGGCACAATTCAAAGTGTTGATGTTGACTTTTAAAGCCCTAAATGGCCTTGGCCCTGCATACCTGAAGGAGCTTCTCCACCCCCATCGCTCAACCCAGACACTGAGGTCCAGCTCCGAGGGCCTTCTGGCAGTTCCCTCGCTGCAACAGCTGCGACCAGTTGTAGTCCAGGAAGAGCTGCCTTCAACTCTTCCAAGTCCTCCTGCATGCAGGTCCACAGGCTCAAGCTGGGAGCTTCTGGCAGATCATTCTCGCCCAGATGCACCACCATCGTCACAGGCATGCCTTCCGCAGACACCTTCGCCCGCACCGTTAGGAGAAGCTCCTCTCAACGCATTCCTCGTCTGGACATCCAGGAGACACACATGAGGTCGGGGAGTCCGAGTCTGCGTCCGAATCTAGACTCCGCCGCCCTCCTGCCAGCCCAGTGGACAATGCTGTGCCCGACTATCCAGACGTGCAGGGTAGGTGGACCTAGGAATGAACAAAACAAAATTAACAACTGCACCTCAGTGCCGCATCCGAACAAAACCCCTGTATGCATCAGATTTTCAGCGGCCCCGATCCTTAATCCTGTCAACAGACAGACCCCAGTGCACAGCGGTAGTAGCTGTCCCAATGCGGAAAGGATGAGGTGCAAACTCACTGGCTAGCAAGCCATATGGTGCAAGCGCCTTACGCATTACTGCAGCAAATTGATGCTTCTTTAACAGGGACCTTTAAAGCCCTAAATGGCCTTTGCCCTGCATACCTAAGGAGCGTCTCCACCCCCATCGCTCAACCCAGACACTGAGGCCCAGCTCCGAGGGCCTTCTGGCGGTTGCCTCACTGCAAAATATGAAGCTATTAGGAACCAGGCTCGCCCTTTGAATTGTCCTCCATAGCATAACTCCATAGCCACCTACATTTCTCCAATGGAAATAGGGACATTCTACCATACACTCTGGGACGCAGGGGGCGCTGTGAGTTAAACCACAGAGACTAGAACTTGCCGATCAGAAGGTCAGCGGTTTGAATCCCCGCAACGGGGTGAGTTCTCGTTGCTCGGTCCCAGCTCCTGCCAACATAGCAGTTCAAAATCACATCAAAGTGCAAGTAGATAAATAGGTACCACTCCGGCGGAAAGGTAAATCGCGTTTCCGTGCGCTGCTCTGGTTCACCAGAAGCGGCTTGGTCATGCTGGCCACATGACACGGAAGCTGTACGCCGGCTCCCTTGGCCAATAAAGCGAGATGAGCACCCAGAGTCGGAGCGCCACAACCCCATTAGGTCACCACTGGACCTAATGGTCAGGGGTTGCTTTACCTTTACCATGCAGTCTAACATTTTTCCAATGAAGATAGAGATATCCTAAGGAAAAGCGGGACATTCAGGGCTCAAATCAGAAACTGGCATAACTTCTATAAATCCAGGACTGTCCCTGGAAAATAGGGACACTCGGAGGGTCTGAAATATATCCAAATATATTCAAATCAGAACCAGTGAAGGTGGTGAAGGTCCTGTGTGAGTGTCTGGAGGATGGCTAACAGATTGAGGTTGAATTATGACAAGACAGAAGTACTATTTTGGGGGTGGGGGACAGGAGGCGGGCAGGTGTGGAGATCTCCCTGGTCCTGATTGGGGTAACTGTGCCCCTGAAGGACAAGGTGAGCAGCCTGGGAGTCATTTTGGACTGACAGCTGTCCATGGAGGCGCAGGTCAATTCTGTGTCCAAGGCACTGTTTACCAGCTCCATCTGGGACGCAGTCTGAGGCCCTATCTGCCAACTGTCTTGCCAGAGTGGTGCATGCTCTAGTTAACTCTCACTTGGACTACTGCAATGCGCTCTTTGAAGGGGACCCAGGAACTACAACTAATCTAGAATGCGCAGCTAGACCAGTGACTAGGAGCAGTCGCCGAGACCACATAACACGTTCTTGAAAGACCTACACTGGCTCCCAGTACGGTTCTGGGCACAATTCAAAGTGTTGGTGCTGACCTTTAAAGCCCTAAATGGCCTCAGTCCAGTATACCTGAAGGAGTCTCTCCACCCTCATCGTCCTGCCTGGACACTGAGGTCCAGCTCAGAGGGCCTTCTGGCTGTTCCCTCACTGCGAGAAGCCAAGCTACAGGGAACCAGGCAGAGGGCCTTCTTTGTAGTGGCACCTGCCCTGTGGAATGCCCTCCCACCAGATGTCAAAGAGAAAAACAACTACCAGACTTTTAGAAGACATCTGAAGGCAGCCCTGTTTAGGGAAGCTTTTAATGTTTGATGGACTACTGTATTTTAATCTTTTGTTAGAAGCCGCCCAGAGTGGCTGGGGAAACTCAACCAGATGAGTGGGGTATAAATTATCATCATCATCATCATCCACTGCCACCGTGAAACCTTAATTTAGGTCCCTAGTCAGCTTCTGCCAAAAAATCAGAGTTGTATTGCCCTCTTCATTTTGGGACTTTCATATGTTTCCCTTCCTCACAGGCCTGCTCTTTCATGTCTGCTCACGACTGAAGGCGAAACAATTTTTTTGCATGAATTTAAAATTTGGCTGTATTTCAAAGTTGGGGAGCTGACTGTTGGCAAGACTCTTGATGATAACAGCATTGGTTGGACAGCTTCAACAGGGCAACTGGTGCCCGGTATGAACAAGCACTTAGAAATGAGAAAAACAGGCCATCCTGATGGAGATGAATCAGCTGCTTAAAAAAACATGAAAGATATGTGTGTTTGGGGGCTCTTGCCACTGGCTCGCTGCTTTTAGTGTTTTGGCGTTGTGCTATATTTCATGCACTTTGTGAAGTGTAAGCACCACTGTAGCCTCTGAAATTGCTTTCCTTAATGTGGTCTGGGGAGGTTTTGGCACGCCGGTGGAGAGCTCTCTGGCTAAACCACTGGAATGATGATGTATATCTGAAACGTTCTGCTGCTCACTTACGCTTAAACTTATTTTCTTGTTAACTTCCTATATCCTGGGAGATTCACTGCCGTTTGGAAGGTCAACACTAGGGATGGATGAATCTGTCAATTTCCATTTCTCTCAGTTTTTCATCTTCTTCTTTTTTTCCAATTTTAAGCTTAGTTCTATACATTCCCAGATCAGTTTGCAATTGTAAAAAACAAAACAACAAAAAAACCACTATTAAAATTTTCCAACAATTTATTGTATATTTCTCCTCCCTGATATACGCATCCTTGATTGCAATTCTGCTTTAAATACTTTTTTGCAAGCAATTTTCACTAATACAATGCATTTTTTTGCTTTAGTTGAGAATCCTTAATTGCAGGGGGTTGGACTCTACAATTTTTTGATTCCCACTAATATATATTATTATTCACGCATTCAGTTAATGTATGCCTTTAGTATACTTTCTTTGCTTGGAAAGCTGTATTGCAGAGATGTGCAAACTCGGAAGCATGGCTACCTCTTTGTTTGTGAATTGTTTCAGGAACTGTGGATGAGGCAGATTTGCATTAAAATGCTAACCAAATTGCATTTCTCCCTCATTCATCCCTAGTCAAAACAATGTATCCTCTAGTCACCCTGTCCTCGTGGAGCCTTTTAAGGAAGTTGTTATGAGCCACAAAATTGCAATGTGAATCATCTCAATAGGCTGACATTTCAGCACCCAAGACAATGTAAAAAATGTTTCTTATCATCCTCAATACTGTTGTTGTTGTTGTTGTTGTTGTTGTTGTTGTTGTTGTTGTTGTTGTTCTTCTTCTTCTTCTTCTTCTTCTTCTTCTTCTTCTTCTTCTTCTT
>JAXCMG010000020.1:28641262-28678138 GCA_034642415.1 Podarcis siculus | reverse complement strand
TTCTTCTTCTTCTTCTTCTTCTTCTTCTTCTTCTTCTTCTTCTTCTTCTTCTTCTTCGGGACAGCTGAGAACACCAGAGCTTTCTAGATGTGACACAGCTGGGTGTAGATATGAGCAGGCAAGAAATGAAATGGTGTGGCTTGTTGACGTGGATGCCAGCTAAGTCCCGCTCAGGCTACAACCCTTTTTGTGGGTTTTGGGTTAGCTGGCTGAACCCCCAGTGAGCTGGATGAGCATGTTGTGTTAGCATATTTTTGGCTGAGCCAGAGATCCACTCTCTCCAAAATCTAAACAGCTTTTAAAAGGCTTTTAAAAACAGCAGATAAAACCTTTTTGGGAGGAACAACGTCCGAGCCTCTTTATGCAACTCCCTGCTGAGCCACCATCTTCCTCTTCCTCCATTTAACACCTGTTCATTACATAAAATGCCTCTCTCCTAAGTTGATCATCTCCTGGTGGGCTAGGATTGTCTCCTTAAGTCACTAAGGGCTTTATACACAAGAATGTGAGCACCTAGACTTGAGCCTAAGATACATAGATAGATGGCAGATATTCATATCTCATTTCATTTGTAATTTGGGAGCTCCACAAGTCTCTCTTTTATTTAGTTCACATTGGGAGTCTAGGGAGTCTGTTTTCTATATTTCAGTGTTTGGCACATTTGGAAGGAACATCAAAAAAAAAAAAACAAAACAAAAAAAAAAAAAACCAATTGCCACAGAAGCACCAGCCTTTCAATTTCCTGGAGTTGTTTCTTGTAATTTCCCTCTGCTCCTTTCTCCTCCTCCATTTTTACCTTACCATCCTTATGATCAAAAGTTCCCTGTAAGTCTGGGTAGCAAACAGCACACTCAGGTTTCTGGAAGCCTGGTGGGGAGTCCTGTGATGTACAGTGTTTGCAAGAGGACAAACAATAGCTCTTCCACTGTCTCCTTCTCAGCACACCTGCCCTGCTGCTAAGGTATTTCTCTTTGTTGTATCTTGTCCTTTGGTTCAAAGGAACTTCCCTCCTGCAAATTAGGTTCATTCCATTCAAACATTCATTCCATTCTACTTGGGCTTAATTGGAATCATTGTATAGTGAACAGTTTCTTGGTGTGTGTGGTTTTATACAGTACATTATCTGAGGCCGTTTTCACTGGATAAGTCTTCAATCTGGGACTTCAACCTGGGACTTTCTGAATTTCAAAGGATATGGTCAGCCACTGACATGTGGCTGGGGGTGTTTGAGAAATCTGTTCTTCATGAATACAAATACATATTAACTTGATTTAGTCTTCATAAACAAACCTAGACAGCATCTTAAAAAGCAGAGACATCACCTTGCTGACAATGGTCCGTATAGTTAAAGCTATGGTTTTCCCAGTAGTGATGTATGGAAGTGAGAGCTGCACCATAAAGAAGGCTGATCGCTGAAGAATTGATGCTTTTGAATTATGGTGCTGGAGGAGACTCTTGAGAGACCCATGGACTGCAAGAAGATCAAACCTCTCCATTCTGAAGGAAATCAGCCCTGAGTGCTCACTGGAAGAACAGAACCTGAAGCTGAGGCTCCAAGACTTTGGCCACCTCATGAGAAGAGAAGACTCCCTGGAAAAGACCCTGATGTTGGGAAAGATGGAGGGCACAAGGAGAAGGGGACGACAGAGGACGAGATGGCGGGACGGTGTTCTCGAGGCTACCAGCATGAGTTTGACCAAACTGCTGGAGGCAGTGGAAGAAAGGAGTGCCTTGCTTGCTCTGGTCCATGGGGTCACGAAGAGTCGGACACGACTAAACGACTAAACAACAACAAAGTCTTCATAAAGCAATGTTTTTTGTTGTCTTCTTCATCTCCAGCTTCCATTCTGTTGAATGAAGACAACTACCGTATTCTTCCGTGTATTTGGGGGAAATCCAATGGGGGGAGATGGCCCAGAGTTGTTGAACTCTTTTTGGGGGAAGGGTTTTAATGTTTAATAGACTATTGTATTTTAATATTTTGTTGGAAGCCGCCCAGAGTGGCTGGGGAAACCCAGCCAGATGGGCGGGGTATAAATAATCATTATTATTGTTATTATAACGGTTGCCCACAGTTGTCGAGCTGTTTGGGAGTTTATGGGAATGCCGAAAATCACTCACCATACTGACAAATGCTGCCTGTCACCACAAACTGTCTACCCGATCGCCAACAGCAGCTGGCAAGCACATACACAATTGGTGTGGTGGAAGACAATCAACAGCAGCCCTTGTCGCATCCAACAATCTCCAACCCAATCGCTGCCACCGCAGCCAATCCAAAGCAGCCATTGCCGCAGCCACCAATCACCTACCCAATCGCTGCAGAGAACCTCCTGTTCATGGCTGCAACCAAGCGCCCATCCCTCGACTCCACTATCCATGTGTAAGACGAGCCCCAATTTTGAACACTATTTTAGAGTAAAAAAAGAGGTAGTCTTATACACCGAAAAATACAGTAAATGGTTTTGGCTGGAATCGACCCCTCCCAGCCCTTATGCTAGGCTGACAGTGGGGTGGGATTGAGCAGAGGTGTCCCTCCACACACTTCTACTGACTCAGATGACCTCTCACAAGTCACTGAATGAGCAGGAGGGAGGACATCCTACGAGTGGCATACCAGCCAATGGAACCTGTCAGAAAGTCCCTCAGTGGGTCATTGCAAGGGTGCAGTTGAGGCAGCCTAGGAGTCACTGGATTCTGAGTTGGTTCCACAGGCAGTGCCAGCCTGTATCCAGCACAGGGATCAGGTCCAATCTGGCTTGCCCGTTGTCACCATGAACGAAGCGGTGGCCTCACGGCTCCGTACAGCCCTGTCTGTGATGGAAGGTGTGGCGTTCGTACGGAGCCCCTGGTCGTCTCATGGACTATTGACCCGTACACCACTAATCCGCTGCCACCAACCAGGTTCTCCCTGGTAAATCACTTAGCCTCAGTCAGGTTCTCAAGTTAACGATGAAGATTGTAGTTTATTGCAAACACACATAAACTTTAAAGGCATTTGGAATGCTGTTACTCTTTACCCTCTTAGTCTTATTTTATCCTGTCTCTAACTTGTCCACCTCCCCTCACACAAGAACCAACTGCACTAACTGTCTCTCTATTTCCATCTGTCTGTCAACTGCTTTCCCAACTGCTTCTTCCCAGCCAACCAATGAACTAACTGTCTAAACCTCGGGCTAAGCCCTTTTCATAAACAGGTAGGCTACGCCTCTGTCTTTTCTATTGGTCTACCTGTAAACTCTCTCCCCCTGTACAGACATTTTCAAAAGAATGGGCAAACGCCACAGCGGGGTATTAAGATTGTTCTGTCCATGTCTCTAGCAAGAGTCTTTAGAAGCATGCAAACAACCCTTCTTGATAAATTATTTGAGAGAAAGGATTTGAGGGAGGGAGGGAGGGAGGGAGGGAGGGAGGGAGGGAGGGATTGAGAAGGCCTTATTAGGTCAGGTGGAGGCAGTGAGAGGCATTCATGGACTTGAAACAGTGCGGATAATATCTTGGATAAGGAAGAAAGATCTCCTGCCACTGAACGAAGTGAAGAAATTAATCCTCAGTATTAGAGATGGTGCTTATGTCAAAGATTCTTCTTGCTTTGATGCCATATATATATATATATATATATATATATGGAAACTCTCCTTAATCTCACCTCTTACGATTGAATGATAAAGCTAAATCCACTCCAGTTTAAGGAGCTCAGATGACTTGCTTGGAAAGGAAGTATTTCCTGGAAAAAAATAAGGCTTTACTGTCTCCATCATGTTAATCCTTAGTCTGGGTTCATGGACGCATGTATGAATCAGGAAGAGTGCACCAGGAGAGGGCATTGCCATTCGCCATTGTTCTCTACCCCTCCCCCCAATTTACCCCTCATCCTAAACCAAGGGTAGAAGATGGAGCCATCCAAAAGTCTCTATTCAGGCCTTTTGACTCTCTCCAGGCTGCATTCTTCTCCCTAGGTTGCCCCCCTCCCACTGTTCTGAGCCTTCCTTGAGGTTCCCTTTCTAGGGAAAGAGACACACCATTTTGAACTGAAGATAGCAAAGGGAGATAAAGAGTATTATTTGCATTTTTGGTGAAATCAGGCGAAATTTAATGAGAATGTTTGGAATTTAATGAAAACCTTTTTTTAAAAAATGCAAAATGAGATGGAAATATGGCGATTGAATTCAAGAGTGGGGGGGGGGGATGAGAAACTGAGAAAAAGTGAAAATGACAAATCAATCCATCCATCCCTTTCACTGTTTTAAAGGAAGGTGTAAAAATACCCTGAGACTAGACTCCTAAATGTGTGTGTGTGTGTGTGTGTGTGTGTGTGTGTGTGAGAGAGAGAGAGAGAGAGAGAGAGAGAGAGGAAGGAAGGAAGGAAGGAAGGAAGGAAGGAAGGAAGGATAGCAGTACTGTACAGTAAGTTTACTCATTGTTTCTGTCCTTCTCTTTCTGCCTGTAACTCTTACTTTAAAGAATCAGAAAGATTGCTAATGGCTGGGTCAGCAGGCAACTTCCTTCTGGAGCTCCACTCACCAGTGTTGAAGCAATGATTCTTCAACACCAACTGCGTTGGACTTGTCATGTTGTTCGGATGCCTGATTATCATCTTCCAAAGCAACTACTCTATTCCCAACTTAAGAATGGAAAGCGAAATACTGGTGGACAACAAAAGAGGTTTTAAGCCTCTCTCAAGGCAAATCTAAAAAAATAAATAAAAATGTAGTATTTACACTGACAATTGGGAAACACTGTCCTGCGAGTGCTCCAATCGGAGAACAGCCTTTACCAAAGGTGCCATGGGCTTTGAAGACGCTCAAACTCAGGACGCAAGGGAGAAACGTGCTGAGAGGAAGGCACGCTTGGCAAGCCCTCACCATGATCAATTCTCATCCAGAAACCTATGTCCTCACTGTGGAAGGACATGTGGATCCAGAATTGGCCTCAACAGTCACTTACAGACTCACTGTTAAAACCTTGTTTATGGAAGACAATCTTACTCGGCTATGAGTGATCACCGAAGAAGAAGAAGGAGGAGGAGGAGGAGGAGGAGGAGAAGATCCCAATGAAGGTTTGCAAGTTTCTAAAGCCTTACACGCCTCCCCTCCAGCAACATAATGCCTTGCAGACTTTTTTTTTTTTTTTTTTTTGGGCCAGGGCTGATGAGGATTGTTGTCTAGAGCACCAGCAGGACATTAAGTTGGCCAAAGCTGCCTTGTTATATTCCAAAGTTATTCCCAATAATGCATCAAAAGACAAGCACATTTTGTTTCACTGACTGGAAGGAAGCATTTGAATTTATCGCTCCCATTGACAGAATCTGGATTCCTCTCTCCCCAAATAATTTCTTTCATTTAAGTTCCACATGGAGTTACTTCAAGTGAAGTGAAGCTTGAGTTTCCACTCTGCAAAGCATAAGAGAAAAGTGTGTTTAATTAAGACAGCACATCCTTCTTTGTAGGAAAGCATGGCAAAACTGTGCTTACTGTATGGTACTTGCGTCAGAGATAAAGCACTTTAAAAACAGCACAGAAGTTCAGAACCACAAACATTTTATAAGACCACAGGACACAGATTACTCTGGTTTCACAAGAGTGGAGAGAGACATAAAATATTGGAGTGTGGTACATTAGTGAACAACAATGGCTCGTTGAATCCAGAGGTGATTTCTTGGGGCGGGGAGAGAGATGGAAGAATTGACGGAGGACAACACAATTCTCAGAGGTCTCTTGATGATGGCAGCTCATTCATTTTCAATGAGAAACTTTTTTTCCCCACAGTAAAAGCTCAAGGATGGAAGAAAGTTTATCAAATATGTCAATCAAACTAACAAGTGCCTACCTGGCGAATGGTGAATATTTGCAGCGCTAAGTGCATCGTTTTAAAACTAAGAAATGTGAATGCCTGCATGATGGTGAGGGTGAACTGAAGTCATTTGAGAAATCCAATTAATTCCTAGTTCCTTAGTGGAGAATTCATTAATTCACAGCTGATAACCCAAGAGCATGTGCTGCCAAGCTAACCTCAGCTTGAATCGAGACAGAATTTCAGGACAGACTCTAGAGAGTCAGCGCAGGCAATAACAGACTCCCAGACAGTTGGAATACACCAGGGTATATCAATGTAAAACTTCAAGTACCTCACCTAATAAAGTCAGTGGCCTGGTGGAAAGAGTTTTCTGGATTAGGCAGTTCCTAGAAGTCTGCAGAAATATGGGGTAGGGATGCCTCCCCCAAATTCAATCTTTGCAAACTCCAGCATGAAATTATCTGTATTTCACTTCCTATCCTAAAAAGCAGATAATAATGTATAATGCAATTCAAACCCAAGTTTGACTCAGTTTGGAATAAGTGGATAATGGGCTGTCCTGGCTGAGTCAGGGCTATGTTGCCTTAATACCTGGATCAGATACTGGCTTAACTCCCTCTGTCTGACTGAGCTTGCACTGGCTTAGCCAGGGGTCAGCTGGCAAGACTTCAGCCAGCAGAAATTGTATTGACATAAACCCCTCAAAAAGGGGGTGTTTTAGGGGCCGGGCAAGGGAAGACTTAGCCCTACCCTAAATCTGTTCTGCTCATTGTCTAGAAACCCAGCAGTTTTACAAGGGCAAAAAGAGTACTATGAGTGAAACTTTGTTTTAAAGTCTTGTTTCCTGTGACAAGCTTGAGATGGCTCAACCAAGAAGCAGTCCTTCTCCTGAATGGAGTTTAGAATAGGACCATCCAAGTCTACTTTGCTTCTCTGCCTCTATTCCCAGGAAACTAGGAAATGGCTGTATTTTATTTTTTTTCATTTGGCAGAAGTGGGTGAAATTTGCAGGCATGCTATAGCCATCTTCAAATATCTGAAGTGCTGTCACATGGAAGATGGAACAAGAAAATTACAAGAAAGGGTATTCTGACTAAACATTAGGAAGAACATTCGCTTATGATACACTGGGCAAAAGATTTTGGATATAACATACAGCTAAAAGAATGGGAGAAGTTGTGGAAAGAAAGAATAAAATTTACAGCTTGTAATGCTTTGAAAGAGAATGTGATGAAAATGATGTATAAATGGTATTTTACACCTGTGAAATTAGCTAAAATGTATAAGACAAAATAAATGTTGGAAATGGAAAGAAAAAGAAATAGCATTTTTATCATATGTGGTGGGAATGTAAGAAAGTAAAAAAACTTCTGGGAAATGATATATAATGAGATGAAAGAGATGTTGAAATATACATTTAAAAAAACAAAAAAACACCAGAAGCATTTTTACTTGGTATTATAAGTAAGGATTTTAATAGACAGGATGTTAAATTGTTTTTTATACACAACAACAGTGGCAAGAGTATTGTTGGCCCAGAAATGGAAGCAAAAATAAATACCGACGAAAGAAGAATGGCAGACGTAGAACTGGATAAAATGACAGGAAGGATCCGAAACCTGTGGGACCAGAGATTTACAGAAGATTGGAAGAAATATACAAATTATTTGAAGAGAAACTGTAATCAACAAATTACGCTAGTAGGACTACAAGAAGTTTTGTAAGGAGAAATATACGAAACATTGCAAAGAAGAGAGACATTAGTTATGATATTTAAATGCAATAGTGAAAGTAGGAAATGTAAATTAAGTGAAAAGATTGGAAAATTTTCCGATGTGATTGATGGAAGTCAAAAAAATTGTATAAGATATAAAAGTATGTTTAATAATTGTTAGAAATGATATGTTAAAACTAATAAAAATATTTTTTTTAAAAAAAGAAAAAAACATTAGGAAGAACATTCTTACAGTAAGAGCTGTTTGACAACGGAATCAACTCCCTTGGAATGTGATGGACCCTTCTTCAGTAGAGTTTTCGAAATGGAATTTGAATGGTTACCTATCAAGGGATTCTTAACACTGATTCCTGCTTGCAGGGGGTTGGACTAGATGGCCATTGGGGTCCCTTCCAACCGTATAATTCTGCAGTACTATGAAATTCTCAGAAGCCTAATTGTGCTTCTCACCAGGCTGTCTTTCCCGCCAGCTTCTCTATCATTCCCTTTGAGAAAGCTTGAAGAAATACTTGCTGTTTTCCTAGACAGCTGGGTTCTTTTTAGTATTAAGCATTCCATTTCAGAAGGCGCATCATCCTCACTTGCCACAACCAGCATCTAATTGATGTTTTACTCCGTCATTTGGTTTCTGTGACTGACAGTGAAAGAAATGACAATTAAAGAACCGTTTTCCTGCTGCTATAGTTAAAAGATGTGTAAATGAAAGGGGGGCGGGGACAGAGTGATGTGACATTTGGCAGAATTATAATATCTAAACCAGAGTATTTTTGTTTTTTGTTTTTTTTTCTGAAGAACAATTTCTGTCACAGTAAGGTTTTTGAGGAAGTCTGTGAGTCCCTTCTAATTAGCACATTGATAACAATTATAGCTGGATTTGGAAGAACAGCTTTTTACTATATTATTATTATTATTATTATTAACCATCATCACACTATGCCAGTTGTCACAAGGCAATGTAAAGTATAAAGCAGCACATATCAAATACAAAGCACATTCAATTCAAATTTTAAAACACAATAAAACACCCCATTCCTGTGAAAACATCAGTAAAACATCCTACAATTCACACACAAAAGAAACTCTCCTCTTAGAATCAGTGATATTATCAGTGGAGGTAGAGGCAGGCATATTTAAATACTCAAGAAGTGACATAGCCTACAGCACCTGGTATTCCCAGGCGGTCTCCCATCCAAGTACTAACCAGGCCTGACCCTGCTTAGCTTCTGAGATCAGACAAGATTGGGCATCTCCAGGGTAGTATAGCAATAGACAATATTGCATATCTCCTGACAGGTTTAGATTGAATCTTGAATATTAAGGAATGCTAGAAACTTAAAAAATTATTTGTGATGTGAAATAGGTATAACAGGAAGTGCGTATTTGCTAAGAATGTGTAGAAAGCACAATAAGGTGAATCGGAAGTCAAAAGTGTGTGTGAAGTTAGAATATTTGTTGTTTGTGTTTGTGTAGTTGTTATTGACATACTGTTCTTTCTTCTTTGTTTGTGCTGTTTTATGTAAACTGTTTTGCAATAAAAAAAATTTAAAAAGAAAGAAAATAAATAAATAGAGTGGTACCTCGGGTTACAGACGCTTGAGGTTACAGACACTTCAGGTTACAGACTCCGCTAATCCAGAAATAGTACCTCGGGTTAAGAACTTTGCTTCAGGATGAGAACAGAAATAGTGTGGCGGCAGCGGGAGGCCCCATTAGCTAAAGTGGTACCTCAGGTTAAGAACAGCTTCAGGTTAAGAACGGACCTCCGGAATGAATTAAGTTCTTAACCAGAGGTACCACTGTACTCAAGAAGTGGACCCATATGAAGCCTTCTGACTCAGTTGGGCCAGCCCCCCGACAAGTGCCTGTCCCTAAGCCCGCTTGCCACTGGCCAGTCTGGCGGACAGGCAGAATTCAAACTTCCCAGTCAGTGAGGAGGCCTGCTTAGGCTCCTTGCTGGCCGATAATCCTCCACATCAGACAACTCCAAGTCAGATAGTGTAGGGCAAAGCAGTGCCAGCCCTCCTCACTGCCACACTCTGCAATGGGTGAAAACGCACTTGTGTCAGAAAACACACATATGCACACTTTTTATTTCTCTTGAACATCCTCAAACATTTCCCTTGGGCAGGAACCTCACAATTTTGCTTTAGGTAACATTCAGGGGCAATGCTACCCTAAAGCATAGCTGTCAACTTTTCCCTTTTCTTGCGAGGAATCCTATTCGGAATAAGGGGATTTCTCTTTTAAAAAGGGAAATGTTGACAGCTATGCTCCAAAGCAGATCTCATTTGCTTTCTTAACCACAATGAGAAATCCACCAGCCTTGGACCCCAGCACTAATTGAAAGGAGATGGTGCCCACAGCTGAGCTTTGCTAACTTTCCCATACCCTTCAACATTTCTCTGATGAAAGTAAGGATGTCCCATTCCATAATGACAATTTTACTATTTATACCACCTCTCACATCTTACTGGGTTGCACCAGTCACTCTGGTCAGCTTCCAACATATATAAAACTGATAATAAAACATTAAACCTTTTTTTAAAAAAAACCCTTCCCTATACATGGTTGCCTTAAGATGGCTCGGGGGTTGGATAACTCCATAACCTCCAACATTTCTCCAATGAAAATAGGGACCTCCTAAGGAAAAGGGGGACATTCCAGGAGCAAATCAGAAACTGGGACGGCTTCTCTAAATCAGGGACATCCCTGGAAAATAGGGACACTTGGAGAGTCTGCTTTCTTAGCTGACAAAAATGTTCAGCACTTTTCAGTAGGTGCACAGAACACCTTAGGCTGAGAAGGTCTGTTTCTGAAAGACCACCAGGGTCTGAACTAAAGCCTTTTCCTTCCACTCAATTTTGGCAGCCTAGGATTTACAAAGATTTTTTCCACACTGTGCACAGCATATGCTCAGCTATGAGCTACACCCAATGCCAGATTCCTGCTGAGTAGAGCTTAATAATACACACAGAGATGTGCCTTTGTCAAATCAACACTTTATATTTTAGGAATAAAAATTAACCTATATTTAAGGTCAATGAGTTCAGAGATATATACTGGGCTGTGTTTGCTGTGCAATCCAGTGCCTAAACTGGTTTGAATCTGAGCCTCACACATGAGAGGTCCAAGGCTGTGTATTATGCCACATTCTCAAACCAGGCTTTGATTTTCCAAGAAATGAATACAAGACTCAGGAATGGTTGCCGCTCTCATTTAGTGTTATGCCACACTCCCCATCACAGGCATTTTCTGTTATGCCACCCCAGCTAGCTATTTTGTGCCCCTGTAAAGGTAAAGTAAAGGGACCCCTGACCATTAGGTCCAGTCGTGGCTGACTCTGGGGTTGCGGCGCTCATCCCGCTCTATTGGCCGAGAGAGCCGGCGTACAGCTTCCGGGTCATGTGGCCAGCATGACTAAGCCGCTTCTGGCGAACCAGAGCAGTGCACGGAAACGCAGTTTACCTTCCCACCAGAGCAGTACCTGTTTATCTACTTGCACTTTGACGTGCTTTTGAACTGCTAGGTTGACAGGATTTGTGCCCCTGGCACTCTCTCAAAATTCTAAATTTTGGCCCCGCTGGTCCAATAAGTTTAGCAACCTCTGGTGCAAACATGACTGAGCTTAATGGACCAATGGTCTGATTCCGTATAAGGCAGTTCTCTCTGTTCCCCCAAAACGGGAGAAACCAAAACTGAGAGATTTACCCCTCCCTAATCCATGCACTTATTCTGCTCACCATAATACAAATGCTGGGACAGCATCATTTCTAGCGCTGAGTCACATATGCATACCTGTAACTTGAATTATTTACCTTTTACTTGATGACTGGCAGCTGAATCTCTGAAAGGCTCTATTGTCATGCAATGGATTTTACCCTCACATTGCATCAGATGGTAAGGAAGATCTCTTTGTCTGTGGGGTTGTATCTGTAACGCACATCCCTGCACCTGAAGCTGCAGTCACCCAGGATGGGCTTGCATGTATGAAACAGCCCCTAGAGATGGCAGCTGTTGATAGTATCAACTTCCGATTTATTCGGCAGGTTGAGAAGAGGTTCCTGGACCACCTTTTTCACACTGCCTGAGCCAATAAATAGCTGAAGCATTTCGAATCCAGCCGGCTGGAAAAATATCAGCCAGGTGCCATCAGTGTTTACAGAACGCTTTTAATTTGCAGAATGCATTCACCTTCCCTCTAAGTCTGCGGAGGCACAGGTGCGCCTCACATCTGCCATAGCAAAAACTGTAATACCCACACATAAAAAATAAAAATCAGAGTTTCATCTTGGCATCTGCAACACTGATATCCACTTTTGTGGTACAGCTGGGCCAAAGCTCCTTAGCTGGCTTTGTTTTATTGTAAATAAATAACAGCAGTCAAAAGACACCTTCTTGTTTCATACCAAACACCTGCATTAAATCAACCATCCTTCTACAGTGTAGACAAAGAGACACAATTTAAGGACTGTGCTTTTGAATGGGTTTTGTCTTGGATTTTTTAAAGACATTATGTTCAGAAAAGGGAAGCCAAAAATGACCAAGAGGGTGGAGCAATTCCCCCTTTAAACATTTTCAGCCCTATAGAGGCTGAAGGAGCATCTCCACCCCCATCGTTCAGCCCAGACATGGAGGTCCAGCTCCAAGGGCCTTCTGGCAGTTCCCTCACTGTAAGAAGTGAAGTTGCATGGAACCAGGCAGAGGGCCTTTTTGGCAGTGGCACCCGCCCTGTGGAACGCCCTCCCATCAGATGTCAAGGAGATAAAGAACTACACAACGTTTAAAAGACGTCTGAAGGCAGCCTCGTATAGGGAAATTTTTATGCTTGACATTTTATTACGATCTTATATGTGTTGGAAGCTGCCTAGTGTGGCTGGGACAACCCAGCCAGATAGGCAGAGTAATAATAATAATAATAATAATAATAATAATAATAATAATAATGGACTTCCCAGCTTACAGACAAGGCAACTAAGATGTGTCATGATCGTTGTTCTTTAGTCATTTAGTCGTGTCCGACTCTTCATGACCCCATGGACCAGAGCACGACAGGCACTCTTGTATTCCACTGCCTCCCGCAGTTTGGTCAAACTCATGTTGGTTGTTTCGAGAACACCGTCCAACCATCTCATCCTCTGTCTTCCCGTTCTCTTTGTGCCCTCCATCTTTCCCAACATCAGGGTATTTTCTAGGGAGTCTTTCCTTCTCATGAGGTGGCCAAAGTATTGGAGCCTCAGCTTCAGGACCTGTCCTTTCAGTGAGCACTTAGGGGTGATTTCCTTCAGAATGGATAGGTTTGATCTTCTTGCAGTCCATGGGACTCTCAAGAATCCTCCAGCACCATAATTCAAAAGCATACATTCTTTGGTGATCAACCTTCTTTATGGTCCAGCTCTCAATTCCATACTTCACTACTGGGAAAACCATAGCTTTAACTATACAGACCTTTGCCAGCAAGGTGTCATGATACAGGTGTCTAATATTATGCACAGTGTGAAGAAAGGGGGTGAATAAAAGTTTTCCGTCCTGTCTCATAATATTAGAATGCAGGGACATCCTACTTCACAAAGCATATAGTTAAAATATAGAATTCGCTCTCATATCAGGTAGGGATGGTGGTCAACTTGGATAGCTTTAAAAGAGGATAGGCAAATTCATGGAGAATAAGGCTATCTATCAATTATTACTGGCCGCAATGGCTGTGTTTTACCTCCTTTAATTCTCTAAATACCAGTCGCTGAGAATTATATGCAGGAAGAGTACATGTGCTCAAGTTGTGCTTGCAAGCTTCCCATGGGCATTGTGAGAAGAAAGTTCTGGAATAGATGGCCCTTTGCCCTGATCCAGGAAGCTCTACTTACGCTCATAATTATTTTGCTATTCTAATTAGTTATGCAATGCTCTCCCCAGAGAAATTTGCCTAGCACCAGATTTTTGTATTCTGGCACCAGACAAACATTTTTCTGTACCACCAGACATTTGAGTGATGGTTTATTTCTTCTTGAGGCAGGGTCAGCTTTGAATACTAACCACACGATAAGCATGCCAGTTGGGAGGTCTTTATACATTGCAATATGTTTTTGTGATATGTTCACCAGAATGGGATGGTTTTTTGCATTTTTAAACTGTTGAATTGTACACATTTTTGTACTTGGAGATACTTGTAAATCACATAGTAACCACATGCATATACAGTGGTACATCTGGTTATGTACTTAATTTGTTCCGGAGGTCTGTTCTTAACCTGAAACTGTTCTTAACCTGAAGCACCACTTTAGCTAATGGGGCCTCCCGCTGCTGCTGCACCACCACCCTGCGATTTCTGTTCTCATTCTGAAGCAAGGTTCTTAACCTGAGGTAATATTTCTGGGTTAGTGGAGTCTGTAACCTGAAGCATATGTAACCTGAAGCATATGTAACCCGAGGTACCACTGTAAGTTTATGAATAAACTGAGGGTGGAATTCAACGCCACACTGATTGTATCATTCCATCCTGCCAGATGGAATAAGATCAGCTGGTTGAGCATGAGACTCTTAATCCCAGGGTAATGGATTTGAGCCCCACATTGGGCAAAAGATTTCTGCATTGCAGGGGGTTGGACTAGATGACCCTCTTGGTCCCTTCCAACTCTACTCTCTATGATTCTATATCTCTTCTAGAGGTTTTCCTGAACTCCCTCCCCCTGAGTTAATTGTGGGGCATGGGGGCACAGGGGGAGGAGAGGGGAAGCCCCATTGTCCTAGAGGGACTCATTGGAGCTCAACTGTTTAGTTGACTCTGGTCCTGATAAATAATAATTAATAGTAAGATTTGCATGTAGAAAGTGCTCTGCAGATGCTGGTGCCGGCATCGACTAATTAGAATTCAACGATTTCATTTTTCAAATGCATTTACCTCCAGCTGTAATGACTTGCTCTTTCTAGGCTGAGTGGCATTACATGTTTGGTGAATTTCCCTCTCAAAGAGAGGCTTAGTAGAACAAATGAGCTGCCTTATCGATGTGGGGAATAGACAAAAGGCTGCATTTATTTTCCTCTTGAATTTGAGATTCGTGTGCCTTCCAAGTTCTTACAAAAGAAGAAGATGAAGCCTTTGAAATGCAGTGGATGCTCGGGTTGCGAATGTGATCCGTATGGGAGGCATGTTTGCAACCCGCAGTGCCGTGTCTGCGCACGTGTGGGTTGCGATTCGGCACTTCTGCACATGCGCAAAGCACGATTTAGTGTTTTTGCGCATGTGCGAGCGTCAAAACCCAGAAGTAACCCATTCCGGTACTTCCAGGTTTCGGCGCATCCGTAACCCGAAAACGCGCAACCTGAAGCGTCTGTAACCCGAGGTATGACTGTAGTCCTGGTGTGTGTCTACACACATGTGAGCTTGAGCTTGTGTTTGTGTGTTGTGTATGGTATTTTCCCTCCTCCAAAGAGTCAATACTATCACAGGTATCATAACTGTAATGGCCCATACATTCTTAATGAGATGCAATGAAAGCTCTCGCATTTGGGGAGCTATTGTCTTTGGAATGAGGCAGAAATGTGACAAACATATTGCTAATTAGACAAGCAACATCCATCTGAAAGACTTGCAGAGATGCTCCTTTTAAAAATTATGTTGCCGTGAAACAAAACAGCCTGCATTATTAATGGTGACGTGTTAAGAATCAAGGGGATATATGTGTGCAGACTGCGCTCGGTTTCCTTGCGTTATTAAGAGTAAGGGTGGGGGGAAAACCTCCTCCAATCCAATGGAAAGCAGTTAGCAGCAATCTAAATAGCTGAGCCCCAGTGGCTGGTTTCATCCTTTGCACCTTCTTCCTCCACAGGGGAGTCTGGCTGTTTCAGCTGCCAGTTAAGGGATCCATATGGAGAACCAAGACCCGTTTGCCACAATCCTGGAAACCAGCCCAGAAATGCTGCCGTGATCCCAGGGAGTGAAAAATAAAATAAAATAACAACAGCTGATTGCTTCCTCTCATAATTCAGCAAATGTCCTCAGGGTCCGTCTCAACAAACCTGTAAATTGGGATGACTTAGATTTAAGTAGCATTATGCAGCCTGCTCTCTCTTTCTCTCTCTCTCTTTTGCAGAGAAAGGTTGGCCAATCGGTGTCCCGGGGGCTGCATCAGCACCCGCTCCTCCGCCACAAGCGATGTTATGTACGCCCCGTTTCCCTGACAAATGCCTAGGGCACGGCTGGAAAACACATCAGGCTGCTGATGGTTTGGGCCTGCTCAGCGCCGGGATGGGTGATTACCTGGGAACTGAGAAGAAACTGATAATAAAGGAGAGATCTAAATGTATTAAAATAAATAAATGTCAGGTTTTTTTCCTATAGTTTTGGAAACTACTTAGAGGTTTTTAAGCAATGTACAGTGGTGCCTCAGGTTACATACGCTTCAGGTTACATACGCTTCAGGTTACACACTCCACTAACCCAGAAATAGTGCTTCAGGTTAAGAACTTTGCTTCAGGATGTGAACAGAAATCGCGCAGCAGCGGCGCAGCAGCAGCAGGAGGCGCCATTAGCTAAAGTGGTGCCTCAGGTGAAGAACAGTTTCAGGTTAAGAACCGACCTCCGGAACGAATTAAGTACTAACCCGAGGTACCACTATATTGGTTTTAAAGCATCTAAGAGGAGAGAGCTGGCAGGATCAGGCCAATGGCCCATCTAGTCCAACATCCCATTCTCACAGTGGCCAATAGATGCTTATGGGAAACCCGTAAGCAGGATCCTAGCACAAGATCCCTCTCCCCTCCTGGGGTTTCCAGCAGCTGGTCTTCGGAAGCTTTGCTGCCTCCAACTGTGGATTAGAAGATTTGACAAATTCATGGAGGTGGGTGCTGAATCTTGTGGTGGAATCCTTGTTATGTATTCAGTGGTCTGTGTTTGCCTGAGCTTGAGTCTGGACTAAGGATTCTGAACCCCTGTGTTCTGATTCGATACGTGATATCCAATCACAGAACATGTCAGGATTTGGGCCTCTGCCATTGGCCCTTAAACTCTGAGTCATGATTCGCAGCTTGGAAGTTTAGACAGCCAATCACGTTGGGAGTGGGAGTGGCCCAGGCCTTCAGACATGTATATAAGCAGTTGCTTTGCCCCTATTGTCTAGTCCTTGCCGCGGGATCACATTCATCCAGTGCTTTACCAACTGCACTGGCTCCCGGTGGAGTACAGGGTCAGGTTTAAGGTGCTGGTTTTGACCTTTAAAGCCCTATGCGGGACCGCCTCTCCTGGTATGCCCCACAGAGGATCTTAAGGTCCATAAATGACAACATTTTGGAGGTCCCAGGTCGCAAGGTGGTTAGATTGGTCTCAACTAGGGCCAGGGCCTTTTCAGTAGTGGCCCCGACTTGGTGAAACGTTCTGTCACAAGAGACTAGGGCCCTGCGGCACTTGACATCTTTCTGCAGGGCCTGCAAGACAGAGCTGTTCCGCCTGGCCTTTGGTTTGGACTCAGTCTGACCCTTATGTTGCCCTCCCCTTATGGTCTTGATCTATTGGCTACTTTTAAAATGAGGCTGCATTTTAAATTGCATTTTAACCTGTATTTTAAATTGGTTTCCCATCCCCCCATTATGTTTTTACTGTGATTTTATTGGTGTTAGCTGCTCTGAGCCCGGCTCTGGCCAGGGCGGGCGAGGTATAAATAAATTGATGATGATGGTGATGATGTTGTTAGTTCAATAAAGGTTATCACTGTGTTATCACTGTGTCTCGTAGGATCCCAGCTATACTTCAATCCTTATTTCAGGTTTCCCACCGGCATCTGGTTGGTATCTGTGAGAAGATGATGCCAGACAAGATGGCCATTGGCCTGATCCAGCAGCCTCCTCTTACGTTCTTACGTTCTTACGCTTATGCGTTGACTCCAATGTCTGTATGGCCCCTAAAATAAGTTCTGCCCAGGGTGGTGGTGTAACCTGGTGGTGTGTTTTTCCAGGAGCAGATCCACAGGTCATGTACCAAATTTGATTTCCCTTATTTGTCAAGGCCCTGGTGGGCTACTATTAATAGGCTGTGTTTAGTTGGATGGGTTAAAACTTCTGTAAGCCTATATTTTTGCCTTCACACACATCAATTGTCTCCAGGCTAGAGAAATGGACACGTATTTTCCCCTGGCTTCCCATACATTATTTACAATGCAGTCTGACTGATTCCATTGACCAGGGATGAGAAATGGTTCATCCATTTCATTGCTAAGTGGGTGATTTCGTTGGACCAGCCTGGAAGCAATTGCCATGACATTTTCAAAATGTTCTACACCTGACTGAGTATCATTTGCCTGCAGGTAAAGAATGCTACCATCTTCAATTAGACCCAATTATCAACTGGCTGATCTCCCTTGTCGCTCAGATGCCAGGCAGAATTTGCTTAGAGAAACTGAGACGATGGAACCGTGTCTGAATACGAACCAGGAAAATCATATCCAAGAAAGAGAGAAAAAGAAGTTGGAACAGGAGAAAGCAAACAAATAAGCAAACAAAAAACGACTTCTTCTTTTTTGAGTTTTACAGGAAGTGGGTTTCTTTTTTCCTTTACTTCTGGTCTCTCGTAACCTTTTTAAAAATCTTGCATTTCTTCCATCAGGGCACTGAGCAGATCCAGACCTGCTTAGCATCAACATAGAAATTCCGGACATATGTAAACCCTACTCATGTGTCATCAGAACATATCCTGGGGGACCTATAGAATGCCAAAAATGGGACCCTCCAAGTACCCCATTTTTTCCAGCTACATACATTCCAGAAATTACAACAGCCGTCCCAGCTTCTGATTTGATCTTGGAATGTCCCTATTCCCCTCACCAGTGTTTCTGCTGCCAAGCTTAGGCAGGAAAATGAGTGTGGTGTAGTGGTTAAGAGTGGTAGACTCGTAATCTGGTGAACCGGGTTCGCTTCCCTGCTCCTCCACATGCAGCTGCTGGGTGACCTTGGGCCAGTCACACTTCTCTGAAGTCTCTCAGCCCCACTCACCTCACAGAGTGTTTGTTGTGGGGGAGGAAGGGAAAGGAGAATGTTAGCCGCTTTGAGACTCCTTAGGGTAGTGATAAAGAGGGATATCCAATCCAAACTCTCTAGGTGCTTGTCCTGAGAGGTGGCAGTAGCTGCAGCTGCGAGGAAGCATTCTGTTGCCTCTCCAAGGCATCTCCACAGCAGAGGTTATAATTTCTGAGAATCCTCTGGAAAAACAATCTCTCAAAGGACCTGCTGACGGCATTTTACCATTGTACTGTGGAGAGTGTATTAACTTATGGCCTGTGTGTGTGGTTTGGGAGCTGCACGGCCAGGGGAAAAACAATGTTGTCCAGGGTTGTAAAGACTGCAGAGAGAGTAATTGGGTGCCCTCTTCCCACCTTAGAGCAAATCTATGCTTCCAGGTGCCATAAGAAAGCTGCAGAGATAGCGCAGGATAGTGCGCACCCCGGAAATGATCTCTTTCAGCTTCTGCCTTCTGGAAGAAGGTACAGGGTTATAAAGACTAGGACTAGCCGTCTGAGAAACAGTTTCTACCCAATTGCAATTCTGGCTTTAAACACAGTGTAAGGTAGTCTTTATGTGAATATATTCATTTATGGGGTATCAGAGTTTTAAGGGGCTGACCAGCTTGGGATAGCTGGAATAGCAGGCTTGTGGGTTTTGGAATGTCTGATGTAGTTTTTTCCCCAATTTCTTTGTTCTGTATGGGACAATGACAATAAAGATTGTCGTACCCATGGGTGCTGCTGGCCTCCTATCTTGTAATAATAAGCATAATAAATAGCTGCCCGGAATTTGAAATTTGAAATTGAAATTCATAGATTGCATATTGTTAAAAGAGAATTATATGAACATGATGTATAGGTGGTATACCATACCAGTAAAATTGGCAGAAATGTATAAAACAGAACAAAAACACTGTTGGAGATGTAAAGAAGCGGAAGGTATGTTTTACTATATGTGGTGGGACTGCAAGATTATTTTAAAAAAAAGAGTTGTTGTTGTTTAGCCATTTAGTAGTGTCCGACTCTTCATCACCCCATGGACCAGAGCACGCCAGGCACTCCTGTCCTCCACTGCCTCTCGCAGTTTGGTCAAACTCATGTTAGTAGCTTCGAGAACACTGTCCAACCATATTGTCCTCTGTCGTCCTCTTCTCCTTGTGCCTTCAATCTTTCCCAACCTCAGGGTCTTTTCCAGAGAGTCTTCTCTTTTCCTGAGGTGGCTAAAGTATTGGAGCCTCAGCTTCAGGATCTGTCCTTCCAGTGAGCACTCAGGGCTGATTTCCTTTGATCATCTTGCAGCCCATGGGACTCTCAAGAGTCTCCTCCAGCTCCATAATTCAAAAGCATCCATTCTTCAGCGATCAGCCTTCTTGATGGTCCAGCTCTCACTTCCATACATCACTACTGGGAAAACCATGGCTTTAACTATACGGACCTTTGTTGGCAAGATGTCACGATACAGGTGTCTAATATTAGGCACAGCGTGAAGAAAGAGGGTGAAGAAAGGTTTTCCTCCCTGTCTCATAATATTAGAATGCAGGGACATCCTACTTCACAAAGGCTCTGTGGCTTTCTTTTTCTTTGGCAATCACTCGTAGCCAAGTAAGATTGTCTTCCATAAACAAGGTTTTAACAATGAGTCCGTAAGTGACTGTGGAGGCCAGTTCACATCCTTTCACAATGGGGACATCGGTTTCCAGGCGGGAGTTGATCACGGTGTGGATTTGCCAAGCGTGCCTTCCTCTTAGCACGTTTCTCTCTTGCACGCCTGTGGTTTAGACCACAGCCATCCCAGAGCTAAATGACACCCAATTGCCATTTGTTCCAATTCAGCACTAAATATCATGTTTTGCCTGGGCAAAGTGGTGGGGCAAACAGAGGCTTAGGCAAGCCCTTAGTCTCATAGCTGCCCTTGTAAAACACAGCAGAGAGGAGGATGGCGTTGAAACACAAATTAGTTGGCCCTATCTGTCATTGCCTCTGGCTCCACCTACTGGCGGCCTCCTTCCTTTCCACCCTACCAGTCCCCAAAGAGCTGTTTATGTTCCCCACAATGCAACTTAGTGGATGTGAAAGCAACAATCCCTCTTTCAAACCCTTTCAGCTTTCTGGGAACAAACATCTGCAGATTCAAATGCACTGAATTTTATTTAAATTAAATAAAACAGAAAGAAAACCCTTTCATGGCCAGGATCACTTAACGACCAGTAGGTGGAGCTGTTCATTCATAAAATCCACTGTTTCTTCCAAACAGGAAGAATTGCAAATACCCAATGCCTTTTCAAATAGGTTAGAAAAAAGCAGAATTTCTCAATTCCCCCCGCACCCGCTGCCCTGCTCCAACATGAGCAAGTAGGTAGGACTTTTTTGCAAGACAAGTGGAGAGGAGCTGATTAGCACAGTGTCCAAAACCACCATTGACACATTTAGTTTTTCCTTGATGTTTGATTGGTTAAAAAGAATGCAAAGTGCATCATCAACTGGAGAGGAGCGGGAGAGGAGAAACCCACTCACAACAACTAATTTGGATGTTGCTCACAGGAATGGCTAATCCAGTCTTGGGAGTCCTTGGTGGAATGAATTGATTCTCGAGTAGTGTCCAAAAGCCAACTGATCGTTTGTGCCAGCAGCAAAAGGATAAACAGAGCATAAGTGGTCTTGTTAAATCATTATTGCCCTTAATGCATTGCAGCCCAGAGGGATATCTGCCGGCAAGCTTCTTTCTCTAAAGCAGAAACAAAATCACACCTAATCACACCACGGTTGCAAGTGGGCTGACCTGCCGATCTCTGCTCTGGTTGTGTTATGTGCCTGTCTGCTTTTAAACAACAGAATACTTCCAAACTCCATTCCTCCTGGTTATTCTTCCTAATGGTTACGGCTGCCATACGTCTGGATTTTCCCCAATTCCCAGCTTTAACTTCCCAAAGGCAGTGCTTTGTCCTGGATCTTAGGCAAGTCAATTGAAAAATCACATTTTTGTGCGTTTTTTGGGGGGCGGGCAAAAAGCTCAACAACTCTCAGGTTTTTGGGGAGTCCTGGTTTTTACTTTTTGAAACATGGCACCACTACTAATTGTACTTTCAAAGTATCCTAATTTTCAGCATTTTCTCCTTTTTTGACCATTTCTTGAGAGGGTGGAAGTAAGACAAGAACCCTCCAAGAACAATAAATTTCTCCAGCATTTTCAGGGGAGAATTGCTATTAAATTGCACAAGGTGTGCTTGGGTTTTCCATTTTCCTTGCTGTCCCCCCACTATTAACAGTCAGAGTCCGTCCAGTCTCACCATACATTTAAAACTCTGTGATACCACTTCAAACAGTCATGGCTTCCCCCAAAGAATTCTGGGAGCTGTAGTTTATTAAAAGTGTTGAAAGTTGCTAGGAGACTCCCTTTTCCCCTCCCAGAGCTACAATTCCCAGAGGGATTTAATAATCAATCCCTCTTCACAGGGAACTATGGGAAATGTGGCTCTGGGAGGTGACAGGGGGGGGGTCTCTCTGCACCCTAAGAACTACAGCTCCCAGAACTCTTTGGGGGAAGCCATGACTGTTTGAAGTAGCATCACTGTGCAATAAATAATAATAATAATAATAATAATAATAATAATAATAATAATAATAATACAATGTTGTCCATCATCCAAGGATTGGTTTAAAGTATAAAACACAAGAACAAAACAATAGCTCCCTACACAGTTTAAAAGGCCACGGATTGTTTAATTAGCCAAAGGCCTAAGAGAAGAGGAATGTTTTTGCTTAGTGCCTAAAGATATGTAATATATGCTTCTGCATAAGCAGAAGGAAATCACCCTCCCCACAGCATGGCTTGTCCTCCAGCTAATGGCAATGAGAAGTCTCTGGCCATGAATGTTCAAAGCTATTAACAGACACATTTAAAAGGCAACAGGAAGAGGGTTTTTTTGTGTCTGCTCTTACACACACACACACCCCTGCTGTCTTCTTATACCCTAGGCAGAGGTTCATTTCCCATCTAAGTACATACCCCACAAGTGTCCCAGATGGGGCATCTCATTTGTTATTGCACAAAATGGTGGCCATTTTGGTTGTCGTGATATTGTGATTTCCCCCCCAAAAAGCACTGGGGTGTGTGATTTCATGTGGCACCCCAACATGAGCGTTTTAGGGCACTGAGTCCAAAAAAAATTGCTTTTAGGGAGGAAAGAGTGGCACGAAATTGCTCAAGATCATGGCAACCGAAGTGGACGCCATGTTCTCGCGATAAAAAAATAGGAAGATGGCATCCCAGATTTGAGCTTCAAGGTGTGGGAGAGTATGTCAGAGCTGTGGTGCCACAGCACTAGGACCAAAGTTCCCCTATCACACATAAAACATCTCTGCATCTGACATCATATGCTATCAGATGACTACAGACAATTGGGCATGGTTTGTCCAAAGTGGTCTGTCAGGCCAAAATCGGAGGCCTAATAGGGCTAATGAGGCCTGCAGGCCACAGGTTTCCCTCTGCTGATTTGGGTTATTTTATAAATTTGTTAGGCTTCAGGTGTCGCAAGGCTCTTGGTCCCATATGTTTAAGCTTAGGCCACAAGCCTGTGGTTCTGGGAAGGCTGCACTACACATTACACTTCCTGTATACATTTTTTGCACAGTATCTTTCATTGCCCTGGTGACAGCCACAACACACCTTGGCAGCTGCTGATATTGCCCCCTTCCCACAGCAACAGGTAGAATAATGACAGGTGCTGGAACTGATTTCAGAACCATGCTACGTTGGCGACATGAGGGGGGAAATATATATTTTGTTTTCTGTTTCCTCTGGTGGAAAATGATGTAAATCCATCATAATGAAGGTTTGGGATAATTATCTGCATCAACAGAACAACGATAAAGACATCCGAAATGAAACTTGGTGGTTTCCTGCAGCCTCCCTAGATAGCACAGGAACTCGCAGAGAGTAACTTCTGTGCTCTCAAAAGAAAAAGAAAAAACAAACAGCAACAATGAACAGCTAATGAATCCTGAAATCTTACTGTGAGAAGGGATATTTGGGGAGGGTGAAATATGCCTTTTGCTTATGAATAAATGATTTTAAACATGTTTCAAGCCGCAGGAGGGAAGTTACTTCATCAAGGAGTTCTCTCACTGCAGCATAACCTATGTACACAAAGAGATGTCTACGCTTTTCAGTTTTTTTGTTCACATCTGTAGGGCTGGTGAATCTGCCAGTTACAAGTTCTCATTTTCCCAAACTGAAGTTCTCAAAATTCCTGCATCCGTTTGTGCATTTAGCTGTGTAGCACCCTGCTTGTGGTTAACACTTAGCTGGAATGAAATATTCAACGCAGCAATAGAGAAATTAAAATAATAATTTATTTGTCAGACAAATAAATGAGAGGCACAGTGGTATATGGTTACCAAAGCTCTGCCTGCCCTCCAACCCTAATGGCCAGCACTTATATTTCCTCAACCCAGCCCCCTTGCTCCTCCTTTGGCTGCCTCTGTCCAATCAGCCTGGTTGAAATTCCTATTGGCTGTTTGCTAGAACCAATCATAAAAGATACACCCATTTCCTATTACCTTTTATGGGAGACAAAGAGCTATATTTCCTTCTATCCATAAATGGCAGACAAGTAGCCATATATCTTACATTTGCCTTGACAAGGCACCTTAATTACCAGATCACCTTTTGCCCCTGTTGCCCCTGCTGCCCCTGCATTCCAAAACAAATGGCTAAAACAGATGGCTCGTGGTATTAAGTTCTATCTAAACAGAGATCTTACTATTTACCAACTCTTAATTAGTGTTTTTGCAGCTTGATTGTATTCTGTAATATGTAGGGTCAGTGTAACCTTTGCTCCCAGCCTGTATTTCCCTTTTATGACTTTGAGAAACCTGTCTCCTGCTACTGCTATAAATCAGGGGGGGCCTTGTCCAGGAGGATAAACAACTGCCAAAGTACTTAGCCACCTGCTTTTCTGCCTGGCATGAAACATTTGCAAATCTTTAAGCTCATTTTAAAATACAGGCCTTGATCAGATGCCTCAGCTGCATTTTAGTCAAGATTCTCCTCACGTGCACACATTTGTTTGCAATTTTGCCTAATAAAACACATTTCTGCAAGTATTTCCACCCATCAGCGTAATGCATTTTGTATCTTATTTTCCCTAAATGCACACATTTCTAGCTGTGCTTTACTCATCGCTAGCCCTATTGAGGCCTCTGATTTTGGTCTGCATCTTATAATGGCAACGGCACCCGCCTGAGAGGTGCCGGAGCTGAGTTCCAGTTCTCCTCGAAATCAGGGCTTGTCCAATACATTCTGCTGCCTGAAGCCATCAGCAGATGATGTGATGGGGTTGTGACACTCACCTGACCTCCCTGTGGCTGCATCACTGTTGCACACAAGGACATAAACGAGGCCACAAGGAGGGAAGGTTGTTGTGGGGAAAACATGACAAATTGGATCCACCAATTGGATCCATGTTATGTACTGAAGTTCTCACCCTGGGCCAGCAGGGGGATACTGTAGATAGTTTTCACTCAGGTCCACATATGCAAATAAGGGAATGAAAGTGAGATTCAGTGATTGGATAGTTACAGAAAGTTGTTACAGTAGCATTGTACTGGAGCTCTATATAAGCAGGCTGGCTGAACCCTTCAGTTCAGTTCTGTTCTGGCCTGTGAATAAACAAGAGCTGTTTGAAGAATTGCTGTGTCATCTGATATGTTCACCCACAACTTAACAATCCACCATTATGGTTTGTGGTGAAGATGGTGCCTCCCCTATTCTAGCTAAACAAAACTACTGAGCTAGTGATTTAAGTCTCTGCTCAGTGCTGGTCACAGGACAGCATAACCATGTGACCTGAGGGCAGTAGACAAGCTGAAAGAGCATTGAGGAGACAATTTGTCACACAGAGCTCTGTCACTGCCACTCCCAGCATCCCGGCATCCACCACCTAAGGCAGCTGCCTCACTTTGCCTAATGTTTGGGCTGGTGTTGCTCAAGGTGCATCTGGGACCTGCAAGCTGGGAATATATATATATATATATATATATGGGGGGGGCTAGCAAATTTTGAGCATTTATGGCATTCCTACGACCTCTGCTGGCTGATGGTTTCCTCCCGCTCTATCTAGAATCTAAATGGCTCCCCTGAAGGTAACTAATTCACCCAAGTGGGAATACACAGCTAAAATCTACCGGGATAAACAACATTGTGGGGGTTTCTCCCCCCACAGCTGTATCCTCCAAAACAAAAACAAAACTCTCGTAACTGCCTGCTTCATCAGACATAAAACACCACTTACCCCTCAGCAGATGGGGGAAATGTGTAGCTCTGCATAGCGCAAAGCAAAGCATCGCATTGCTCTTTAATTGGCACTTAGCAAAAAGATACCCCACAGCAAGAGTTTCTATGGCTAATGAAAGGAAGTGCAAAGCAGCTCTGTTCCATGGCTCCAATTAGCCCCTCAGAGTAAACGAGGGTCCATTTCCAGCTGCTGACTTGCCATATGGCGAAGAAAAGAAGACGTCAAAGCGATAATGAAACTTTGAATGCAGATCAGTAAAAGAAGGGGGAGGGAGAAAACCAAGTGTTCATTTTCACAACACCTAGCAATGTTTTTGCATTTTGGGGAGATGGGAAAAAATGGCACTTTATAGAAAAGCCAGGAATTATAGAAGCCCTATGAGTCCAGGGCTGGGTCCAAAACCAATGGAGTGGAGTTTATTGTCTTGAGGATTTGAAGGTAATCTGACTTTTTGCTATACAGACTCTACAAATGGAATTAAGGAAAGAAGGAGGAGGATAGCCGTATTTTGGTTCTCAGGTTGTTTCAGGAAATGTGGATTTGGTAAGTATGGCAATGCAATGGATCAAATTTATTCCCCATGTGTAACTGCAACAACATGGGGGGGGGGACCATATCGGCACCCATTAATCTACAATAAAACAGGGCTGGGAACAAACTTGGTCAATATTCTTCAGGAGTGACTAGCATGCAAAGAAGGGTCATGCCACACTAGCAAGATGGACCAAAGGTGTGAGGTTGCTTCATCTGTTCATAAGTACTTCATACTTTTCTAGAGCACATCTTGAACTCCTAAATTATGAAATGAAGACAACTAATGGGGTGACATGATCAATCTGTACAAAAAATTGGGAAAGGAAAAATTGTATCTCTTCCTCATTCAAATTGGAAATGAGAAGTCAGTGGTTTTAAGGATGCATAAAGGAGGCAGAACTTTCAAACACAACTATATACGTACGGAACACGTTACATATGTCCGGAATTTCCTGGACATAGACGGAATACTGCATTCGGAAGTAGTGTCAGGGCAGAAATCGCTAAAATGTCTGGGGGAAACCGGCAGTGCCGTTTTTGGAGATTTTCCTTAAAAAAAAAAAAAAGCTCAAACAATTGTTGTTTCTGGATTTTCACTTTTTGAAATATGGCAACCCTAGTTAACCTATGGAAAACAATATAATTAATTTTGAGACAGGAATTAAACAAATTCATGGAGAAGAAGGATTATCAGCCAGGAGAATACAATGGAACCTTCAGATACAGAGGTGGTGTGACACTGGAAGACAAATGTGAGGGTCAAGCAGCTGTGGAAAGCCATCATCTTATCCTCTCTTGCTGAGCTCCTGGGATCATCTTGCTGGGCAATGTAACAAACAGAATTTTGGATCCATGGTCTGATCCAGCAAAGCTGTTCTGTTCTTTATTCATCTGTTTGGCTTGGTTTGGACACAGGACAATAATCTGTTCATTCTAAAGCTGGGAAGACTTTAATTCTCCCTCAGAGACCAAATGAAGCAAACTGAACAGGATGCCTTGGTATTCCACAGGAATGTTGATCGTTCTGAAGGGCTTTGCGGCCAGCAGAATATCTGATGTGAGATTAAAGGATTATGACTTCAGCAAGGAGATGGAGGGTTTTGTTCTCGTGCCAGGAACAATGCAAAAAGAACCTCATATATCGTAGCTAGAAAACCTAAACCCAGCCTGGAAAATTCCTGCTCCCTGAAGGAAATTTCATTCTAAATGTAGGCTGACATGAAAGGTCACCTGCCAAACTGGGGGGGCTATCATTTCAGAGACTATACATATGGTATGTGTCGTTTATTGACACTGCAATTCAAATGGGGAGCAATGGGGTTTAATGGGAATTACAGGGCTACTACTGCTGCCAAAGCCCTGCAGCTCATGACATCCAGGCCAAAACTAGATTGGTGGGTGGGTGGTGGAGAGGGGCAAATTGCTCCTGAGTGGGACTGAACCAACCCCACTACCGTTACATGGCAACATAATGGTGACAACAAAACTTTGGACTTTAGCAAATCGGAAGTGGGAAATAACCCATTTTAGGGGAAGAATTGCAAATTGGTTTATTTACCTTGAGAAGGAAGGACGCGGGTGGTGCTGTGGGTTAAACCACAGAGCCTAGGACTTGCCAATCAGAAGGTCGGCGGTTCAAATCCCCATGATGGGGTGAGCTCCCACTGCTTGGTCCCTGCTCCTGCCAACCTAGCAGGTCGAAAGCACGTCAAAGTGCAAGTAGATAAATAGGTACTGCTCTGGTGGGAAGGTAAACAGCGTTTCCATGCACTGCTCTGGTTCGCCAGAAGTGGCTTAGTCATGCTGGCCACATGACCTGGAAGCTGTACGCCGGCTCCCTCGGCCAGTAAAGCGAGATGAGCGCCGCAACCTCAGAGACGGCCATGACTGGACCTAATGGTCAGGGGTCCCTTTACCTTGAGAAGGCAGAAATCAAACTGCTGATGCCCCCAGCACACCCCAAAATGCTCCATCTATAATAGCAGAAGCATCAGCAGCTGAATCTTTTCACCTGTCCTGCTGTCCCCCCCTTCAAAAAACAGAAGTCCTGGCAAGAAAATAAAAATAAGTTGCAATGTTATTTATACCCCTGTGCAAGACATAACAAGTTTTAGAACTGGGTGTTAGTTTTAAAAATATATTTGCTATTTGTTAGGATTTATCACATATTAATTATCAGTCGGCATCACACAGTAAGGCTGTGCAGTCAGCAGATGGAGCTGTTTGCCTCAGCTATTGGCATGCAGACACTCTTGCTTAATTTTTACAGGGAACTGGGTCAAGGCAGCAAAAACTGGCTCTGAAGCTGTGTCTGCACAAACACCATTCACTTGCAGTGCTTAAGGTTTTGCGGCTTAAAGCATTGTTCTTTCTTGTACAGGAGCAGCAAAAGCTTTTAGCCTTCTCTCCTGAACAGATGGGCTCCCGCCTCTCACAATCGCAGGATCGTCTTCCCATTTTGGTTGCAGGTTTTGGTTTTGGTTTTTTGGTTTTTTTTAAAAGCACTGTATTAAATTAGGTCAGACAAGCTCACATTTACAGTTTCAGGTGGTTTCCACTAGCGACGAGCAAACTCTTTCAAGCTCTCCTGGAATTGGGGGTGAGGAGCCTGTTGCCTCCTGGGTAATGCTGGACTCCAGCTCCCATCAGCCATGAGCATCATGGCCCAAGGGTTAGGGATGTTGCTCCATCTAGCTTAGTACTACCTGAGCTTAAGGTTTCATAGTTACTGCTTATGCCCTGACTCCCACTTAACAGTCATACCTCATGTTACGTCTGCTTCATGTTACGTTCTTTCAGGTTACGTCCCGCGGTGACCCGGAAGTACTGGAAAGGGTTACTTCCGGGTTTCACCGCTCGCGCATGCGCAGAAGTGCAAAATGATGTCACGCGCATGCGCAGAAGCAGTGAATCGCAAGCCACGCATGCGCAGACATGCCGCTGCAGGTTGCACTCTTTTCATGTTGCGAATAGGCCTCTGGAACGGATCTCGTTCGCAACCAGAGGTACCACTGTAGTACATTTGTCGAAAATGAGCTCACTGAGACCTGGTCCATGCAAAGTTTAAGAAGAACTGTTATCCAAATTTGGTTTCAATCTTTTTGCACGCTTCCCTTTCCCCAAGAACTCCGTGTAGCACTTGTTCTTAAAATCTCTATAGGCCATGCACTTGTTGTCTGCAAAGAAGGCTTCTACATGCATAGCGCAACAGCTCCTAGTACGTACCTGTCAGAGACTGCCTCTAGGTCCCGCTCACAAAGGACCAACGCTAGCCGGTAGAACGGTATAAAGTCTTTATTGAAGTATAGTTTCCATTTCCAAATCCTAGCGTGCGTCTCTACGTCTATTCCCTAGATCGGCGAAGTCCCATCTGACTCTCCGCCCCCTGTACACCAGTTTAAGACTCTAGCCTTACTCCACCTCTTGCGTCTCTCCTTTCGCCTCTGGGTCCTACCACCCCCCGGGGTCCCTTCCTTCCTGGACGCTTCGGATGCAGACCCTTCGGACTCCTCCCCCTCCTTTCGGCGGGCTTTAGGACCTGGCTCCCTTTCCGGGCTGCTCATTGCGCCTCCCTCTTGTACATTTGAACTTGGCGCGCGCGCGCTGTCTCCGACCCTCCTTTCTACCGTTTCCTCGCTCTCTGACGCAGGCGTGGCTAGCCCTGACTCATGTCCTTCCGCTGTCGGAGAGCTGCCTGGCCCCGATGCCTGGAACTCCTCCCCCCTACCGCTCTCCGGTGGAGAAGCTGGTCCCGATTTCCAGCTGCTGCTTTCTGGTGGGGAAGCTGGTCCGGATTTCCAGCTGCTGCTCTCTGAATCCCCTCTGGTCCCTCCTTCCTGGGGTGTTCCTCTTGGCAACCCCCCAGCTCTGCCCACGGGAGCCCCTTTCTGCGAATCCTCCGATTCGCTAGAGAGACTTAGGGACCTCGGTCGGCTATCGTCGCTAACTTCTCCCTCCGATTCCTCCCCATCCGTCCCTTCTGCTCCTGAACCCCTGACAGTACCGAATACCAAATCTTGGTTAAATTACTCATAGTTGTTTTCAAGAGATTGAATTTGTAGCTATTGCTGCACATAATCAACATCAACTGGACATATTTGCAAAAAAATAACTTGCTGTGTTCAGTTCACATAGGATGAGGATAGAGAATGCTAAGCTGCCAACATTTGAAATCAATGTCCACAGCACCATATGCAATGAATGTAAAAACAAAAAAACCCCAGTAATAATTGGATCTGTCTAGCCCATGGGCAGGCAAACTAAGGCCCAGGGGCCAGATTCGGCCCAATCACCTTCTCAATCTGGCCCACGGACGGTCCAGGAATCAGCATGTTTTGACATGAGTAGAATGTGTCTTTTTATTTAAAATGCATCTCTGGGTTATTTGTGTTACCATAAAGCACCAATGCTGCAGCAAGCAAAGGCTCAAGCAGCTCAGTCAGCTGCTTGTGGCTGGAAAGCCAGACAGGATGTTTGTGACTGTTGCCATGGGAACAAAGGGGCAGTCCATTCTGTACTGAGCACCGGATGTTAGCTCAGTGTGTGTGTCATATGACCCGTACTGGAAGTACTTGGGTGGAGTTTCTTCTTGCTGTTGTTGAGTGCAGACATGATTCTCTGTACTGATATAAGAGGCAGAAATAAAGGATGTAAATAGTTTTCTGTCTGCTTCTTTCCTCTCCCTGGGGGACACCAAAGGGGAGAGAGGAAGAACGGTGTGTTCCTCTCACACATCTGAGAAGAATCGCCGGGACCTCACCTGCTTATCAGCAGAGTGGAGACGCGGGGAGGTCGACAGGAATATCTGCCGGTACCTACGCTGTGGCACATTCCTCTGACCCAGGCAGAATTTCAACAATTTGTGAGGCATAGGAATTCGTTCACACACACCCCAATATAGTCCAGCCCCCCACAAGGTCTGAGGGACAGTGGACTGGTCCCCTGCTGAAAAAGTTTGCTGAGCCCTGGTCTAGCCCATCAATGGGCAGCTTTTTCCAGCCTACATCTTACTCTCCCTTATTCTGCCATGCACCAAGCAGGTTTCCAGGGGAAAGACAGAAGTCTGAACTGATAGTTTGCAGAGGACTTTTGAGACCATCATTCATTCATTCATTCATTCCCCACTCCCCCCCCCAACTACTCTGAAGGCCACTGGCTGCCCACTCTTGGAATCCATTCAGACATAGGGAAGATTGTGTTAGTTTTCCTGATTGTAATGCTAGATGGTCTGTCCCATTTTTAATATTCCTTTCACACAGCATAGAATCATAGGATCATAGTACTGTAGAATCATATGCAGATTTTCAGAGTTGGAAAGGACACCAAGAGTCATGTAGTCATCGTTGTCCAGCCTGCAATGCATATCTCTTCTGTTATGGAACTGTGGCTTTTGGACCGATATACTGCCATGTCACGCTAAATGTCATTCCTACCCATTTAAGCAGCATATAGTTGGAAGAGGAAATAGGTTCTTCTCACTAACAAATGATCTTAACTTAAAATTCATGTTGCCTTCCAATGAACACTGTCATACAGCCTTTCCCAGCTTGACATTCTCTGGATGATGGACAAAAACTCTCACCATCCCTGCTGGTTATCCTGGCCGATCTTGATGGAAGCTGGAGTCCAGGGGTTGGAGGGGGGTGGCAGCTACAGCAAGCAGTTGGTTTTGAAATCCATTAAATAGTTGACCTTGCAAGTTGCTAATGACTTTTCCACAAAGGGCTGAGCAAGGAAACCTCTCTGGACTCCAGCCAATGGAACTAAGTGAAGTCTGGAAGTTTTAAGCCTGTGCTTGTCTCCTCCTTGACTGGGCAAGGAATACTCAGCTGCCCTGCCGAATGGAACCCTACATTCATTATCTCCCTTAGCCTTGCTGTAATTTAAAATTATCTCTAGCAAGTCAGACAGTTACATCTGCATATTATTAATCAATTAGTGTATCTCGCTCGTTGCAAGGACTATGATCAGAATAGTTAAACACTTGTGATAAGTTGAACGCTATCTTCTACAGAGACTTGCACTGATGCAATGAATTAGAAATTGGGCACAGCGTAACTTCAGTGGGACTGGAAGTCAGACAAAACATGCAAGCAAAAAAACCCAACGTATAAGAAATTTAATGCCTTCCTTACAATATTTGTAGCAAGACGATTGCTTTTTCTTTGACATTGGGACACCAGTAGAACCGGTAAACCAGAAAAATAAAAGAGTTGAGAAAATGTTCCAGCCTTAACTGTCTCCAAGGACAGTGTGTGGATTCAAACAGTTGGAGTGTGGAGGGGGCCCACTAGGGGGCGCATAGGAAGATGGCCGACAATAACATCTCTCTGACCCACAGGAGGTAATTTGGAGGCTATGTTGGGAGTAATTAGCCTCCCTACCCACTCAAGACGGTGAGTGGGGCCGTTTGCCTGCTGTGCCAGATACCACCCCCGAATTTTTGAGGGGGGTGGGGGCACTAGGCACAAAAACCCTCCCGTGGGTTCTCGGCACTCCTTGACGCTGTCTCTGATCTGCGCCACTAGCTGCAAGAACTTCAAAATAATTAAATTGGCACGAAAGAAATGCACATACTTCAGGAAATGAGGAGGAGTGAAGGCTGCAACAGAAGAGGTCTCTGGAAAAACAAGATTTAATTTATGAGAAGATACGTCAAGATACGGTACGGCAAATGACTGATGGGGGAGGGGGGAAATGTTTTATTTATTTTTTTACTTATGTGATTAAACCCAAGAATCCCCTCCCTTCAAGAGTCAAAAGCCAGAAATGAGTAAGGACTTAAGCTGTGAATTTAAGGCTGTGTGGAGATAAACTTTTGAACCAAAGCATGTTTATAGAAGACTGTGGAATGTATAAGAGCTTTGTTGTGACGCAGTCAAAAATGCTGACGCCATTTTGGGAAGCTCTGTCGGAGGACTAAGACCGGGGGGAGAAAGAGTGAAAGAGAGCTTCTATATATTGTGGGAGAAACTCCTCAAAGAGGTCTTAAGATCAACAGAGCTATAAATCCACGATGGAAAAAGTGATCTTATCTTCAAAGGTGACGATTTATGGGAACTATCTGGACTTGAGGAATAACGACGGGAAATTCACACAGGAGTATTATTGGTGTTTATCAGCTTAAGGAGACCATCAGAAGAGACCATAAAGGACCATAAAGGACAAAGAGAAAATATAAGAATAAGAAGTGATGTGGAAACAGCAAGAGAAGATTGGAAAGAACTATGAACATGTGTTTGGACTGTTGGAACATCTATTTGGACTTATTTGGACTGATTTGGACATTAATGCAGAAGTAAGGATTTAGATCAGAATCCTTCCTCAGATCTGGAAGTATGGGACCCCCCAACAAAATTTAAAAATTTGGCTCTGTAATTTGGAATTTATGTGGTTTGATTTGATGTGATTGGCCGGTTAATAAAATTTATTACAGTTGGAGTGTGAAAGTTTGTCCAATTTAGAAGAAAATTAAGGAAATCTGTACCATTTGGCAAGCCAATAATTCCACAAAGCTGCCACTTTGATGTTGAAGCATATGTATTTATATATTACATTTAATAGACCCTTGCTTTCCTCCCAGAAGCACAAGGTCATATACTTGAACTTCCTCTTAATGGAACCTTTATGAACAGATCCGATGTGTTACCATTGAGCAGATACTAGGAATAGACTGTCAGGCTTCAGGGAATTGGCTTCCTCCCCCTGTGGCAGTAGATAAGCAGAACAAAGGAAAGGGAGTATTCATACCAGCTAGAAACTTTAATAATCACAGCGAGAGAATAGAGAACCCATCTCCTAGAAATGGTGGTGCTCCCAATTAAGAATTCCACCCCTTTATGTCCTTATTAATCTACATCACTTCTACGTTTTGTAATCTGAGCCTGTCCCCTCTGTGTTTTGTGTATTTTCTGTTTAGCCACTTTCTCAGCTCTCCTTGACCTTGGTGAGAGCAGAGGAATGCTTCCCAGAGACAGTGAGTCTGTTAACCCTCTCTCTCCCAGTGTTTCTTCTCCTCGTTGTTCCCCACCCAGTATTTCCCAGCTTCTGCCTTCTGAACTATGCCCCTCTGCAAACCACTGTTCCAAATCTATACTGTTTTCCTGCTCCTGGGAAGATTCAGGATCCAGAGCAGGAGGAGGGGGAGGGGGAGGCTCCCAGGGCTTTGCAGAGCCAGGCAGAGGCCTGTAAATGAGTTGGAAGGGTTATCTAGTCCAACCACCTGCAATGCAGGAACCTTGGCTAAAGCATCCATGACAGATGGCCATCCAACCGCTGCTTAAAAACCTCCAAGGAAGGAGAATCCACAGCCTCCCGAGGGAGACTGTTCCACTATATTGTCATATAGTGAGTGCCATTTATCATCCTCTTTGGTGCTGTGATAGTCCAGAGCAATAGACAACCATTGTGGATAAGGGTTATCAATTGAACCAAATGGCATTTGGGAACATTCATCATCTCTCCAGCCTGGCAAAGATACTCCAATCATGACAGCTGAAGTGGACCCAAGTATTCAATTAAAGCAGAAATGGAAATATGAATAGCTACTTTTGTTCAGGATGCAGGGGCAAGCTCAAAGAGAAATTTGTAGGCTTTGCTTGCCCTCTTCTGAACCTTCTCCAACTGGGCAATATCCTACTTGCCCTTACTTGAAAGCAAACCAACAGGCACGACTTGAAGACAGATTGAAAAGATCTGCCAAGGAGGCAGGGAGTGCAGAACATAGGAGATACCATTTCAACCAAGTTCTGTAATATCAATTAGGGAAGCCACTCAAAATCATCTCACTGCAATGGATCAAGAAGCAATGCAATTTGCAATGAAAACGAGCATTGTTTTTTGGCATTGTTTATCGTTTTGCTGGCATAACAGATACTTTAGTTCCCATTCAACTTTCTGTTTACCACAACAGTAATGTTAATGTGTGGGGAGCTTTCTCCCCCTCCCCTACCTTACTGGCACCTGTACTGTTAAAAAAAAAATCAATGCAGTACTTAGGGAAATTGTTCAGCAGATATTAATTCCTCCACACAGGGCTCTATAAATGCTTTCAATTGCAAATTGAAATCCAGTATCAAAGTGTTATGCTGTAATCACAGCTAAGACTACTAAATTCATAAGGCACAACAACAAAACAGCTGAATTAGAATAATACAAGCAAGAATACATAAGAAATGTTGAATGTCAATTATTTTTTTAAAAAGATCTCAGGCTAGCATCGCAAGAAAGCACTTGCTTTCTTAGGTTGGCTTTGTGCTGTTTAAATCTTGCTACAGTAAAAGGCAAAATAAAGCATTTTTTGTTTATGTGTTGTAACACTATGTAAAATGGTCTCAGTTAAACACCACAACAGTAATGGAGGAAGCAACGACTAGTGAACCGAGAGAAATTTTAAGGTGAGTTTGAAAGTCCTTGTTGCTCAGGAGAAACATACAAGAGGAGCTAAAGAATTTGGATTAGACTAGCAACATATCTAGAGTCCCATGGACTGCAAGAAGATCAAACCTATCCATTCTTAAGGAAATCAGCCCTGAGTGCTCACTGGAAGGACAGATTGTGAAGCTGAGGCTCCAATACTTTGGCCACCTCATGAGAAGAGAAGACTCCCTGGAAAAGACCCTGATGCTGGGAAAGATGGAGGGCACAAGGAGAAGGGGACGACAGAGGGCGAGATGGTTGGACAGTGTTCTCGAAGCTACCAGCATGGGTTTGACCAAACTGCGGGAGGCAGTGGAGGACAGAAGTGCCTGGTGTGCTCTGGTCCATGGGGTCACGAAGAGTCAGACACGACTAAACGACTAAACAATAAAGCAACATATCTCCAGGGTTTCTACATCACCCCAGTAAGGAGCCCGCAAAAAACGTACACACTCAGGATGTCTGGCCTTATCCTCACTGAGGACATAGACGTGTGTGTGTGTGTTTCTTCTACTACAATTTGAGAGATGAGGAGTTCACAGGGTTGAATAGGAACATAGGAGCCTGCTTTATATCAAGTCATACTATTGGTCCATCTGCCTCAGGATTGTCCCCACTGACAGCATCTCTCCAAGGTTTCCGGAAAGGGACGTTCCTCACCTTACCTGCGGTTGTTGGAGACATTCTGCTTGCCCAGCAAGCAGATGTGCTGCCACTGAGCTACAGCCACTATTAACTTTCCAAATTTCTTCCACAGAGAAAATTAGGATATCCACAGCAGAGTTTGACAAAAGGCCCAGTTGTCACAGGACTGCCTGAGAGCCAGTGCAGTATAGTGGTTAAGAGCTGTAGACTTGTAATCTGGTGAACCGGGTTCGTGTCTCCGCTCCTCCACATGCAGTTGCTGGGTGACCTTGGGCTAGTCACACTTCTTTGAAGTCTCTCAGCCCAAGTAACCTCACAGTGTGTTTGTTGTGAGGGAGGAAGGGAAAGGAGAATGTTAGCCGCTTTGAGACTCCTTCGGGTAGTGATAAAGCGGGATATCAAATCCAAACAACAACTCTTCTTCTTCTTCTTCTTCTTCTTCTTCTTCTTCTTCTTCTTCTTCTTCTTC
>JAXCMG010000020.1:28573008-28641252 GCA_034642415.1 Podarcis siculus | reverse complement strand
TCTTCTTCTTCTTCTTCTTCTTCTTCTTCTTCTTCTTCTTCTTCTTCACCACTTTAGACTATCTCGGAGAGCAGGGGTGTCATCTCACTTTCTTCATGACATGCCAGTGTTCTGCCTGCAAAAAAATGGGCTTCAGGAACTGGCTGTAGCCCAATAGCCTAGTTTGCCTGCCAAAGGTCCCAAATTTGATTCCCAGCATTCCCAGGTGTCATCTGGGAACAAGCCTTGTCTGAAACAACCACTCCATGGAGCTAGGTGGACCCACTGTCTGACTTGATATAAGGCAGTTCCCAACAATCATCGCATTTCAGCCATTTGATCTCCCACCTTCAGTATAAAGTGGCGTAGCTAGGGTACTCCTGTGACAAGTGGGCCTTTTGTCAAGCTCTGCTGTGGATATCCTAGCCCCACCCCTACCAGCTGAAGCCCTCTTGGAGTAAGCAACAGCACGTAACCAATACCCTCTATGCAGGGAAAATCAGCCACTACAGAAAGCTAAAGTAGCTTTCCTGAGATGTCTTGTTTAGTTTCTCTTTCTTGCTTGCTTCAGTCGAATCCAGAAATACCTGACATCATTGAGTAAAAAAAGACCAGTTTAAAGCTTACAGGCGTGTCTGTCTTGAAGCCTACTCTGCCACAGAAGACCCCTTGGGAATGCAGGGCTGGTGAATACAGTCTCCAAGCTGTGAGCAAATAGCTGCAATTTGGACCTAGTGTTCTTATTTTAAAAAAGAAAGAGTTACTCACTTTTGATGGCACAGAGCAAGAGGCTCCTTTATTGCTGCATTGCAGAGGGTTGAGCTAGATGATCCTTTGGGTCCCTTCTGAAATATACTCGGAGTCGGGTGTGAATTTCATGCTCTTTATTTAGCTCATAGTAGCAATGAATGAATCGTTCCCCAAAATGTCTAGCTATATATACATTATTTACACAATGGGCCCCGCATGATTGGCTAGTTCCAGGCTGCTCCTGTAGGCCAATCAGGTTGTTGATTCACTTCTACCTGGAGCTGGATTGGGTGGCTCCTGTGGACCAATCAGACTGCTACATTCTGGATCCTATTGTTCTAGGATTCAGCTCATAACACTTCCAACTCTACAATTCTATGATTCTATGACTATTTATTTATATATGAAATTTTATTGTATGTACATCTCACCTTCTACAAGGAGTTCAAGGTGGCATACATGGTTCTCTGCTGCCTCATTTAATCCCCACACCAACCTTGTGTGGCAGGTTAGGCTATCAAGCAGTGATTGGCCCAAGGTTATCAAAAAAAATTGGGGGGGGGGACCACCGCTAAACCTTAGAAATTAATAAATGGTAGGATTTTGATTCTTTGATATGTGAAGGGAGAAATACAAGCTGCAGAGGAATTCCTGAGCTTGCCTATGCAAAATGACCTGGCCAGCTAAAACCATTAAGAAACAATACAGGGCCATTGAGAGCCATTAGCAATGCAAGAGAGCTGTTCTCCTCCCTTGCCCTGAGGTGTCAGCAGAGACTGGGAGCTTTGGAAGGTTGCCGGGGTAACTGAGTGTGAGGTGACAGGTCCATAGCCATGTTGGTCTGCCGTAGTCGAAACAAAATAAAAAAAATTCCTTCCAGTAACACTTTAGAGACCAACTAAGTTTGTTATTGGTATGAGCTTTCGTGTGAGGTGACAGGAAACAAGTGTTTTCAGCAGGGAAGAAGAAGGGAGATAAAAGGCGGAGGTCCATCTTGGGCAGGTTGGCTGAAGGCTGGCTGCCCTGCTGTGGGGGACAAGTCTCTCTTGAGATGACCATGCTAGACTCCCTCCATTCAGAATGAATGTGTAAATAGGTGAACAAACTTTACTTCTTAAAGCTACGACCATCTCCCCCATGTCTCGATTCTCCAAAGGAACACAGACCCTGGGTGAGTGCCTGGAATGCCCAGGAATCTTGCAGAGAGTGGGATTGGCACATGGCCTCTGTAACAATATAATGGTTTTAGATGACTGTGGTGCATGCTTCTGACTTTTAAAAGATGGCTGTTGATTTCTGAGACAGTGGGACATTGGCTGTCTTTTTCCCCAAGGCTTTGAAACATTCTTTTTTATATAATTTACTTTTGCATTTTCAATTTTACATACAGTAAGCAAAATAAAAAATAAACTAACACAATAAAAACATAAAATCCTCTTTGACTTCCCTCCCCCCACCCTTTGTGGATCCTCATACAATGATTTTCCCTTTGCATCTCTTCCGTAACTTTATTATTATAAATCCTTTGCCAATCCGCAGTTCAGATTTTTGCTACAAGTTTTCTGCCAATACTTCCAATGGATGTGATTCTTTGCAATATTTTTTTTTTCAAATAAGTTATAAACTTTCCCCATTCTTTATTAAAACCAGCCTCTTCCTGGTTTCTAATTCTTCCTGTAAGTTTTGCCATTCCTCTATAGTTCATCAGTTTTATCTGCCACTCTTCCTTGGTTGGAATTGTGCCTTCTTTCCATCTCTGGGCTGGCAGAATCCAGGCAGCTGTGGTCACGTACATAAATATTTTCACATTTGAAATATTCTTAATACTTTTTCTCAGCCTTCTCCAGCCAGAAGCAAGTTGCTGCCAAATAAATAAATAAGAAAACAAATAAGATTTGGTTCCAGAAGGACATCAGAAACCCACAGGTATGAAGCTGCTTTTGGATTTCAACCTTTTAATGAATGGTTCAGAATCTCTTCTCTCCATCCCAATATGGGAGCTGACCAGAGGACACCACACACACCTTTCTGACTAACTTGGCTGCCCCAAATCTTCCTGCAAAAGATCATTAGTTTTGAAAATAGCTTATGGAAATGCAATATAATTACAGTGGTACCTTGGATGGAGAATGGCTTGGCTCTCAAACAAATTGGCTCCCGAACTCCGCAAACCCGGAAGTAAGTGTTCCGGTTTGCAAATATTTTTTGGAAGCTGAACGTCTGGTGTGACTTTCGCGGCTTATGATTGAGAGCAGGAAGCTTCTGAAGCCAATGGGAAGCCGCGCCTTGGTTTTTGAATGGTTTTAGGAGTCAAACGGACTCCCGCAATGGATTAAGTTCGACAACCACGGTACCACTGTAAATTGAAACAAAGTAAAGCAGGAGGATATTGTTTTCAAATTCTCTGATTCTATCCATCTCTATAGCTGCAGTCTAACTGCTCTAAACCACTATGCATCATTCAGTGAGGATTCTGGCACCCAGGAGCTCTGCACGCATGCATCTGTACACACACACACACACACACACACACCCTGGTTTCCTGAAAGAATGGGCAGTGTGAAAGCAGTGTGATTATATTCTAATCCGACTTTGCCTGTTCAGCGTAGTGACCAAGGGACATCACAACATTGCTTTTGCCCTGCCCCCCCCAACCGATTGTCAGCTTTGAACTTGAAAAATAAAACAATGATTTTTCCAAAGGTTATTCCATTCTATTGCTTCCCAAGAGCTTCCTCACATGTGTCAGGAAAGCATTGGGATAAATCATTATGTGTGAGGTTTGCGTGCTTCTTCCATCTCAGGAGACAAGGGAACACTCTGTTGCATCATAGATGAAGCTGCCCCCAGGACATAGACAAGCGAATTTATTTATTTTTAATTATTATTTTTAAAGGGGTCCTTTTTCTGTTAATGAGACAGTGTGGATGCCTCTGAAGGAAAGAGGGGCTTTCTTTCTATCCATCACATTGATGTAACATCTTTGACAGACAGTGACATCTTTCAGTGCTTGCCATTGCCCCCCCCCAAAGTCAACCACTCATTAAAGTAAAGCTCTTAAAAAACAAATAACTACCCAGCCTTATTCAGAATGTTCTTTACATTCCCCCACCTTCTTTTTTTTTTCATGTGCAACAGAAAACATTGAAGCAAAACAATGGAACAGAGTCTGACAGGGCATACGCGTTGTGTCCCTGCTTCACAATCAGAGCATGTTCTCCAAGCTGACAGGGGTGGGCATTGGTGTGCATGCTCAGTCATCCATCCCAGCCAAAGGAGCTGGCGTCTGACTCCTTGAGAAGGCCGCCTGACAGCCCTCACTCCCCACTGATCTCCGGGGTGAGCACACCTAAAAAGAGTCCTCTCTTGCCTCCTGGAATGATTTCAAGTAGCCTGATTTCACTTAAAATGGTCCTGCTCTCCAGAGTCATCCAAAACATTATCCAAGAGAAAGATGCATGGAAAGATAAACTATAATATTGGAGGCAGGTGGTAGGCAGCTTTGCAGCTCAGGTGCCTGAACATTGTTTTCTGTGTAGAGTTGGAAGGGATTCAAAGCATCATCAAGTCCAAACCCCCACGATGCAGGAATCGCAGCTAAATGAGAAGGGCTAGAGAAGAGGTTGTTTGGTCTCTTTTCCTTTTCTTTCAATGGGCTCAAGGCAGCAGGCTGTGCTGGGCCCAGGGGTTAACCCAAGCCACGCAGACCAGGTCCTGTCCCGAATCCAAGGATTCTGTGTGAGTCAGTCCAACAGGGCCAAGGCAGAAAACCAGGCTAGGTCAGGCACAGGTTCACAGGCAGGTTTTAGCAAACAACAATGTTACTCCTGCAACCTGGGGTGGGGTCCAGCAGCCTTTTATCTCTGATGGGGTAACGGCCGACCCTGATCCCCTGGTGACTCACCTCCCTGTCTCGCTCGAAGGTGAACACTCCTCCTGCAAGTACTTAGGTTTCTCCTTCTCTCAGACCTGAGTCTCTGCTGCTCGGGAGATGTCGGTGGGTTACTAGACCCAGAGGCCACCTCAGCCTCTCCTGACCCAACTGGTAGTAGAACAGCTGCACGTGATTGCCCAGCAGAGGGCAACGAGGTAATCCCCGTATCTGGAGCCAGGGCAGGCTCAGGCCCCTGACTTGGCCCAGTTGGTGCTTGTTGCAGGGGAACCTGTGCAGACTGGGGCTCTTCAGAATCAGGCCCCAGACTCGGTTCAGATGCCGCCTGAGGCAGAGGATCCGGTGCGGACTGAGACTTCTCTGGCTCTGGCTCCGAGTCCGAGTCTCAGACCATCACACAGGTGTGTGCGCACACACACACACCCCCATTTATTCTCACAACAACCCAGAAAGGTAGGTTAGGCTAATATTCAGTGACTGGCACAGTTACTACTACAGCACTCTAACCACTACACCACACTGTGTCTCCTGGTGATGATCCTTTAGTATTGGAGTTCCTGTTCCTTGGATTAATGTGCACCAACATCGTTCTAAAGAAGGTGAGGAGGGGGGAGGACCTCAACCGGCACTTTCCTTGTGCACTCCGGTTGTATTTATAGGCTGACAAGCCCCTGAGGTTCTTGAAAGGTTTTGTATTGTGCTGCCGATTGCAGCAGACTGTGATTTCTGCAAGCAAGTGACTATTTCTGCTTCCGTGTAGCTGTCACTCTGCAGCGCTGGGCCTTCCCATCGGTTTTGGAACTGGACACATGTAGAGAAAACACAAACGCTTTTGACGAAACGACACCTTCGTCCTCACATTCCTGTTTCCTGTTTCGGCATCCAAGACAAATGGAAACGTTTGTTGATGAACATGCGAGCGCATTAGCCTGAATAACACATTTAGCCATTTCTGTGAGGATGCTGACAACTATATTACAGGCTGAAGAGCACCCACCTGTCGCACATGTGTGTGTTTCAACAACACAAAAACAGTGGTCAGAGGGATCAGATTAGGAAACATCTCATTTCTTGACATTCTATTTTTTTATACACACTCAGATTGCTCTGTTACAGTCAAGAACCCATTAACTGCCTTGAGATTATTTGCATGGCAAACAGGTTACCTGGAGATTAAAGATCTTAAAAAGAACTCACTACAATTTTTAGAACTAACTGGTGGCAGTGGGGAAGGGGGGGACATGATTCTCTCTCTCTCTCTCTCTCTCTCTCTCTCTCTCTCTCTCTCTCTCTCTCTCTCTCTCTCTCCCCTGACCCCAAAGGTTAATGTTTCAGAGAAAGCCTTGTTTATTTGAAAGGATCGCTAAGCGGTTTGTTTTCTTATGCTCAGCACCTTAATTCTCACCAGCCATAAAACTGTCCAGATGTTTAAAACAAAAAGGCCACCAGAGGATTAACAGAGATTACTGAGATAAAGATAGACTTCCACGATGTGTAGCTATGCAGTATAAATTGCTGGGGCAAATACTGCTCAATAAGCTCTCCAGCCACAATCCTGCTGTGCTGAGAAGCTTCTCACAAGGCTACAGCTTAATCCGTCCCCCCCCCCCCTTGGCAGTTGAGGGCACATATGCAGGCTACTCACTTGAAGACAGGCCTGTGTAGTATAATTGGGACTACATTACATACTCCGTTTGCTCCCTTCTTGGCATCCTCAGATCACTTCTGTGTGAGAACATCTGGCCGTCTCACTCCCATCAGAAAGAGGGAAGGATGCCTGGTCCCTAATACCGGCATTGTTGTTCTTCCTGGGTTTCAGAGCTGCATGGTGGAACTTCAGAAAGGGTGCAGCAGATCAAAGATAGAGCATCTGCATTTCATGCAGAAAATCCCTGGTTCTATTACAATGGTACCTAGATATATTTTTTATGTATCAAGTGGAATAGAAATTAAATGGTCCAATCAAATTTATCTAATCAGTTGGTGGTGGGGCTGGTAGGAGTTGTACAGTGGTACCTCTGGTTGCGGAGATCTGTTCCGGAGGCCCGTCTGCAACATGAAAAGAGTGCAACCTGCAGCGGCGCACCTGCGCCTGCGAGGTTGCAATTCACCGCTTCTGTGCATGTGACGTTATTTTGCGCTTCTGCGCATGTGCATGTGCAAGCGGGGAAACCCAGAAGTAACCCTTTCCAGTACTTCCTGGTCACCGCGGCACGTAACATGAAGCGGACGTAACATGAGGTATGACTCTATTTCAAAACATCTGCAGGGTACCAGTTTGCAGAAGTCTGCCCTAGTACTTTTCAGAAAGACATGCTGAAATTGCAAATTGGACTCAAATCCTAATTGTGATAGGTGGGTTGATTTTTAGAGCTTTTAGCATCTTCAGAATCATTTTCCAGCATCCAACATTTCCCTTATTTTCTGATCTTCCCATCCACCTATGTTCTGAGTTGCCTAAAACACTCTGAGCCACTGTTACTTATCGTTCTGTTTCAGCTCAGCTGGCCCAGTCGCTGAGTTTCATTTGCAGTGGCTCAGCCACAAATTACAGCATTTGTTGCGGACTACCTTCAGTCTTGAAGCATCTGTTTGAGCTCGCTGAACTGGAGAATGCAGCAATGGATCAATGTGCATTCACAATAATCCATCAGCAGTTGATAAAGGGACGCGGCGCAGTTACAGCTCACTGGCCCATTCCTTTCATTTTAATTTGCTTATGCTGCTTTGGGGAAATTGTTTGTGATCTCTGGCTCTGTTTTCAAGGCAGGGTTCCCTTTCCCTTCGTGACCTTGCATATATCTCAACTTTATTTTGAAGAGATGTTCCAGAGGAAGCAATGTTTGCCCGTGCACCTGGGATGAAGGCTCAAGAGACAGGACTTTTGGTTTATCGTTGTGTTTATTCAGCATCACATGAGAATCTGAAGCAAAGCAAAGCAATCTCTTCCATGGCAAGCAGATGGAACACATCTAGGCAGAGAGAGGAGGTAGTGCCTACCAGCTTGGGCAAAACCACCCCAGCAAAGCTCAATCACTGTACGTGGGTGATGATGAGAGGCATATCTTTGTACCTCTCTGTATAGGGGAACAGAAGCTGTGTAGGATCTGAGCTAGGCACTCAGCTCCAAAGCCCATCATTCTGCAGGGAGCACATATCAGGCACCAATAATACAAAACCAAGGAGCCTCCCAGGTCCCTTGGAAATGGAAGATGGAGAAACGTCTTTCACGCAAGAGCATCTCAGGGTGCTTATCACTGGCATTAATCCTAACCTGCTTACCTGCCCACATTAAATGTCAACTGGAAGCAAAGTCAAACAGCCAAACAAGCAAGCCTAAACCTACTGCAACCTAATCATGGAAGGGACAGTGTGGAGTATGTGAAAACAAAGTTCACTGGAAAGCCAGTTGAGGAATACCCCAAAAAATTACTATGCAGATCCCAAAGGGTGTCTAGAAAAGCCCACACTGCCCATGGGTGGGTGAACAGAATGATGCAGAAATCAAAGAGGGGAACCATATTAACTTATGGCCTGTGTGTGTGGTTTGGGAGCTGCACGGCCAGGGAAAAAACAATGCTGTCCAGGGTTATAAAGACTGTGGAGAGAATAATTGGGTGCACTCTTCCCACCTTGGATCAAATCTACGCTTCCAGGTGCCATAAGAAAACTGCAGAGATAGCGCAAGATAGTGCACACCCCGGAAATGATCTCTTTCTGCTTCTGCCTTCTGGAAGAAGGTACAGGGTTATAAAGACTAGGACTAGCTGCCTGAGAAACAGTTTCTATCCAAATGTGATTTTGGTTTTAAACGCAGTGTAAAGAGTCTCTATGGGAGTATACTGTATTTTTTAAGACGGGGTATCAGAGTTTTTAGGGGGCTAACCAGGCTGGGATAGCTGGGATAGCAGGCTTGTGGGTTTTCCAATTTCGTTGTTCTGTATGGGAAAATGACAATAAAGATTATCATATCGTATCGGGAGCAGAGGAGGAGCCTTATAGACTGTGTCAGACCACTGGTCTATGTAGCTCAGTATTGTCCACACTGGGTGGCAGCAGCTGTCCATTCAAGGAAAATTCATTCCCCTCGAAAGGAGAGGCTGGGCGTTCATTAAACCTCCAGTCCATTCTCTATCAATCAATGAGAAGAATGATGCATTTGAAAATGATCAAACGAGGGTGCAAATTGTAAATACTCATGGGTGGTGTGCAGAGTTTGAGTCATGCTTATTTTGCTTTGAATCTAGCCAATGGCTGTTTGTGAGTGTCCTTTCTTTCACGCCACAAATCAACTCACCAGTGGTCTGCATTTTGCAGCCTTCCCAGGTGTCTGGACTTCAAACACAGGCCAGAGGATTATGCATTGAAGTAGATTCATTAGATCGGGAAATGCAGGCAGCTGGCGAGGCTGCAGAGTGCTGGAGAAACATTTATGGGAAGGAGAGAGAGAAAAATACACACACCGTCCTTGACAACATTGTAACACTAAGGCAAGCTCAGAATGATGCACTCACTGAAATCCTAAAGACTAGAAGAAACAGAAACATTAACAGTTTGGGTCCAGGATAGCTTAAAGAGTGCCTGATTCCTTGTACTCTTGCCCATTCACTGAGAATTTCAGGAGAGTTAGTGACCACCCCTATGTCTCAGATGTATGACTTGTATCCACAACAAGCTGTGCATTTAATATTGTGTGCCCAACCCTCTGAAACTGCCTCCCAGCTGTGATTCGGCAGACCGGCTGAACTTCAGGTGCTTGGCAAAGACCTTCCTCCTTTAGCTGACATTAGAAGTAAGTTATATTATGCCAATTTTTGGTACTTATATCTTTACCCATGGTTGGTTGGTTTTCATTCCTCAGCACTTTATTATTTGATTGATTGCTTTACTGACTGTTATGTAAACCGCTTTGTGACTATCTATGGTGAAAAGTGATCAATAAATATTGGAAATAAATAATAAAAACAAGGAAGTCTTTTGAGGAATTGGAGGATAGGTTCTGACCCAGCACTACCAAAAATGTAAGAAAATGAGTCTGGTGGGTTTTGTTTTTGTTTTATATATGCACTAAAAAAAAAAAAAAAAGAATTTATATGAGCAGTTTTGGCCCACTCCTAATCTAGACAGCACCTGCTACTTCAAGCTCTAAGTGCTTGTAGTACAACATAGTTCAGGGCGATACAGAAGGTGTGCCTCCCTATATTCTCAAAGGACTCTCTTGATGGTAGAATGATCCTCAAAGTGGTAAAGAGTAGCTTTAAGTGGGACAGGTGAATGAATGGAGGCTATGCCTGCCTATAACAGGTGTAAATTGGGACTGACAGATGAAGTTGAGCTTTCCTTGACATTCTTGTTAGAAATGCAGGTTGGGATCCAAGAGAGATGGTGGGCCAGGTTATGGAAGAGGAGGAGAGGAAGAGGAAAAGAAGGATGGATGTGTGCCTGTGTGTCAAGCAGGGGGCAGGGGGTGATCTAACAAGGTTGTGCTCCGTGTTGATATGTGCCGGGCAGCTCTTGACCACTGCCAGGGTGTTTATCCTTGTGGAAAATTGGCCGGCGCAGAGTGGATGGCTCTCGACACACCGCACAAAGGAAGTGACAGTGATTCTGCGCTAATGGAAAGATACGAATTGCATGAGAAAGCGTCAGGCGAGCTTGGGCCTTTGAAAAGCAAAAGAGTTCTACTTGTTTGAACTTTAGTTTATCTGATGGAAACACTAGCTGTCAGCTCAATTCAGCTTCTCTTTCTTCTTTTCAGAGGCTGCCAGACAGCCCTCATTGAGATAAGCTTCAGGAGGAGGGGAGGAAAAGGAGAGGGCAGAGAGGGAGTCAGGAAATGCAGCTGTAACTGGGTAGCGTGATGGAAATGAAGGCACTCAAGAGGGCTTGGATGGAAATAAGTGGGTAAATATTTTAAAGCAGGCATAGGCAAACTCAGTCCTCCAGATGTTTTGGGACTACAACTCCCATCATCCCTGGCTAACAGGACCAGTGGTCAGGGATGATGGGAATTGTAGTCCCAAAACATCTGGAGGGACAAGTTTGCCTATGCCTGTTTTAAACAGTGGCCTGTTGTACTGTTATGCACTGGCCTAGGGAATAATAATAATAATAATAATAATAATAATAATAATAATAATAATAATAAATTATTTAAACCCCACCCATCTGGCTGTGTTTCCCCAGCCACTCTGTGAGGCTCCCAACAGAATATTTAAAACAAGATAAATAATTAAACATCAAGAACTTCCCAATACAGGGCTGCCTTCAGATGTCTTCTAAAAGTCAGATAGTGGTTTATTTCCTTGACATCTGATGGGAGGGAGTTCCACAGGGTGGGCACCACTGTCAAGAAGGCCCTCTGCCTGGTTCCCTGCAACCTCACTTCTCACAGCAAGGAAACCATCAGAAGGCCCTCAGAGGTGAACCTCAGTGTCTGGGCTCAACAATGGGAGTGGAGATGCTCCTTCAGGTATACTGGGCTGAGGGAACCACACTTTAAATCTGCTCCCCTGGTCTACTGCACATTGCAGTCCAAAGGATTCCCATTGCTATGTCTACACCATTGGCTCCTCAACACTGTACATCCAGTAATTGATATCAGGCTGTGTTCTGTAGTGGTTGGAATAGCCATCACTGCCTCCTGTTGGAGTGACTGCCACAGTTGAACTGTGTTACATGAAGAAATATTTTCTTATACGCATCCTGAATCTTCCAACACTGGCTGCCCAGAATTTCTTGTGTTGGGAGAGATGGGGGTATTCCCTGCTTTCTCCATGCAAAACACCATTTTATAAACTTCTATCATAGAATTGTAGAGTTGGATCATCTAGTCTGGGGCGTCCAACTTCCAAGAGACTGTGATCTACTCAAACAATTAAAAACTGGCAGTGATCTTCAGGGCAAAGTTGTTGAGCTTTTTTTTTTTTTTCAGGGAGGAGGGTCCCATTATTAGAAACTATAGGGTGGGGCAGGCCGGGGGCGGAGCCAGATGGAGGAGCCAGCGATCACCCACAATCTATCAAAACATCCTGGGAACTGACCAGTCGACCACAATCAACCTGATCTAGTCCACCCCCTGCAATCCAGGGATGTGCAGCTGTCCCATATGGGGACACCACCATGCCCTAACCAGCTGAGCTATCTTGTTATCTTCTCTCTAAAAAGACCAAATGCTACAACCCTTCTTCATAGGAGAGTCACTTTGGTTGCCCTTTTCTGAATCCTTTCCATTTCCACAATAGCCTTTTTGTGTTGCATTATCATTGTAACATAATCATAAATTATGAAACAAGAGAGTGCATTCATAGTAAATGAACCCAAGTGGCAAGGATGCCCCCAAATTACAGTTCTACAGAGTGCTTCGCATTCCATAATCCAGTGTTGGGAGGACTCCCAAAGCTACTCCATTGTGTTTTTCCCCGAGATAATCTCTCTCATTCACTGCACCACATGCTAAAAGAACATTGTTGCTGTTTGCCTTTTGGCAGCCCGTGGAACATTGTTTACTGCGCAACTGAGCTGTAGTGGAATGTAGGGAATTAGCTATTAACGATGTGAGATGAGAAGTTGATATTGCAAGACAAAATATCAGGATTGTTATATAGGATTAAAAACTCCACTGAGGATGCCTGAATGACAGACCGACCCAGGCACATCCAATTTCCTGTGGCTGGCAGACTTTTTTAATGTGCGCCAAAATATTTATCCACTAATCACGCCATTATCTGTGGAATCTTTGCAACAGCAGGCAAAGCTTCAGGGAGGGCAGCAAACACAGGAACAAATAAACAATACATTTTTACATGGTCCCAGTATTTCTGCAGTGTACGGATAGGGAAGCCCAGTGCTTTGTTACAATAATGCTTGTGGAACTAACAGGGTTGGGGGAGAAATTTGATTCAGTTTGCACTTACAGAAGGCAAGCTTTCACAATTTGCACTTTCTGAAATGATACACAAACTGAAATGAAGCCATGCTTTGAAATTTGCACTTCCCTACATTTCTGCAGCCACAAAATGTGTACAAAAATAAGAATGCCTGCACTAGAATAAATTGTTCATAGAAATGCACATATTAGTGAAAACAGGAACAAAAAATGTTGGGGGATATTGCTTTGCAAAAATGTGCGTATTAGTCCAAAGTGTGCACATTAGGATAAATGTACTGAAGAATTTTCGTGAGGACTTCTCCTTTTAAATCAGAATCTGATGTGGAAATGTGAAGATATGGAATTAAGATTATTGGGGGGGGGGGGGAGATTAAGAAACGGAAAGAAACCAGAATTTACAGGTTCACTTATCCCTAGAATCTACTCTTATGTTTTTGTTTTAGATGGGGCATGGGTAGCACAGGTTAAAGTAGGACTGGGGAACCTTTGGCCCTCTGGACATTGCTGGACTCCCTGCATTCCAGACCTCTGCACAAGCTGGCTAAGGCTGAAAGGGGTTCGAGTCTAGCAGTATCTAGAGGGCCACCAGTTCCTTATCCCAGCCTTTAAGGGATGCATTTGTCTGAGAATCTATTTGAATGCCTTGTGTTTCTACACTCCATTTTCATCAGCCTTTATTATGTATCTGCAAAAGGTTTGTGATTTCATGATCCCACTTGTATCACCATTTACCGGTATATATTTTTTGAAGTTTTGCTAATCAAGGCTTTCCTGTGTTGAAAATACATAACTTGACATAGAAACTGGACTTCCAGCAGAGATTTGGGCACCAAACTGAAAAGAGAGGAGCCCATGGGATCAAAAAAGAGTTGGTAGCACAGCCTCAGGGGTTCTGACTGGGGAACCGGGTTCGCGTCTCCGCTCCTCCACATGCAGCTGCTGGGTGACCTTGGGCCAGTCACACTTCTTTGAAGTCTCTCAGCCCCACTCACCTCACAGAGTGTTTGTTGTGGGGGAGGAAGGGAAAGGAGAATGTTAGCCGCTTTGAGACTCCTGAAGGGGAGTGAAAGGCGGGATATCAAATCCAAACTCTTCTTCTTCTTCTTCTTCTTCTTCTGGATTTGGACCCTCACACCACTGAGCCTGAATCTAGGAACTAGTCTAACTTCTGCCATCTGTCCTCTGTTCACCTTCCAACATACCTCAGATGAAAATAGGGATATTCTATTCTACATCAGCATCATTGCTTTTGCCCCGTCTCTCCTCTCACTCCTCCAGTGTCCCGTCCCCCCCCCTCCAGTGCTCTGTGAGCAGGCAGCAGAAGGTATGTGGTTACCCCGGTACTTCCATCTGCACTTCAATCTGCATGCCAAAGGGAGAGGCAGGGTTTTTGCTCCCCATGCTGCTACGGGCAGCACTCAAGTGATAGGCATGGAGGTGAAGCATTCTGCCTTGTTGAAGCTGCAGCTCACCACCAGAGCATAGCAAAATTTATTTTGTTGTAATAAATCTGTGGGAGATGTATGCAAGATTGTGCTTTCAGTTGCAATGTACTTTTTGTTAGGATTCCTGCTCCATGTTTGCAGTCATGAGATTGCTGTCTATCACATGATGGTGTTTGTTTTCATTCCACAGTGTGGGAAGTAACGGAGACAGGATGTTTTGGTATTACTGTGCTCTGTGAAGTGAGATTGTTGTCATTTGTTCCTTCTCTCTTTGCTGTCTGATGAGAAAGAGGAAGGAGCTAAAGCAGAATGCTCTGAGTGTATTATATGTAAATAAACATAGATTAGCCAAAATGTTGTGCTACTGAGTTCTGTTACGCAAACTGTGAAGACTCTGTGGATCCCTAAGTTTGCTGATGCTTCTTGGTTTTCAGTCGCTGTGATTTTCAGGCTGGAGAAAGTTTTTGAAGCTCCCGAACGATCGACCAGGAGGAAGAGAACATGCCAGTCGGGCTTGTGTCTCTACCAGGGTCCTACACGAGAGTAGGACGATCCTAACACTTTTAATGTGTGGTGTGTATGGTAGATTGTAAGTTCCTGCAGGCAGGGACCTGAATATTCCAATGCCGCTTTGTGTGTGTGTGTGTGTGTGTGTGTGTGTCTGTGCAATAACAAAATAATTATAGCAACAATCCATTTTCAGCGAGGTAGTGTCATGTATCCAAGAGGGTAACCTGCTAGTAAGAACCAATTAAGGGAGAAGCTAATGGCTGGATGTTAGAGTAGGAAAAAATATATATCTCAATATAATGTACAAGGACGGTTTTTAGCATGTACAGTGATAAATAAGTTGCATTTCAAGGACTTTGGTTGAATGAGAGATGGTGAGGTGCTGGGGTGGCAGAAGGTGATTGCGTAAACGATGAAAAACTAAGATGATGAATATATTATTGCAGATATTAACATTCTGTAGTTTGAAGTGACTGGATGCATAAAAACTAACTCCTTTTGGAATAAAACATTGTCCAGACCCATGAGATATTATTCAAAACTTTACCTGCAGAACTTTCTTCTAAAACAGAACAGAAACATCAAAGATATATCCAAATAATGTCCATCTCAGGCTTAGCATCTTATAAATAACTTTACACAGGATACAATTACAACCTCCATTGCACCCTGAGGCTGTATGCTCTTGGAGAGAGTCATTTACATATTACTTCCATTAATGACCAAGAACAAAGACCAAAGGCAACTCCCTTTCAAAATGGAGATTTGCAACCAAATACCTGATCTAAGGTTAAACACTCACATGTTAGCTGCTAGAGAACAACAGCAGTTAATTATCGACCCATCAAGGAGCTCAGAGACCACTTCTTGCTGTTCTTTAGCTTTAATGGAATCTCTCAGTTAAACCCTTTGGCGTCTCCATTACAGTGTCAATTAAGCAATTACACTTAACATATATGTCATATATAGTGTGTGTCCTATTGGAAATGTTCTCTCATAATCTTTGAACTTTGTCCTGTAATGCGTTATGGAATAAAGGCTGTCTGACTGAGAACTTGGGATCAGCCTCTGTCCTTGAACCCTCCAAGAGGAACTCCCCCCACTGTGAATAATACTTCCTAGTGCAAAAACCTGGAGTGCCGCAGGTTGAGGAAGTTTGCTCTAAATGACTTTTTTCAAAAGAAGCTTTGACTGCAGCTGCAGAGTCATTTTCAGAAGTGCTTGGGACAACAAAGGACTTCAATGAAGCTAAAAGGACAGGAGGAGGGGTGGAATCTAAGGACTGCAAAGAAAGGCAGGAGTTGAGGACAGGAGAGATGAAGGGCAATCCTAGATACCCACAACAAAGCCCCATTGTTCCCCTTAACTGCACAGGCATCAGCTTTGAGAAGATCTTGGGGGGGGAGGTGACGTGGAAGGAGCACGCTCAGCACTTTTCCGTTATGTCTCTCTGCTCTTCCCAGATATTGTGCCACTACTGTTAACCAGGAAATTAAGCAGCCGCTGCACATCTTTTCAGCCCCCTCTTAATGGCCTCTCTTGCAATTACATTTCTCACAGAATGCAAAAGATAAGCTGACACAGCTTCTGAGATGCCCCCTCTGAGTTTTCACTCTGCCCTTCTCCTGACAAGTCCCAGCTGTTGGTCCTGGAGACTTGAAAGGAGAGACAAGATGATATGCAAATTGACACAGCATATTGAACATCGAGCCGCGGAGCTTTTCATTTACATTTCCAAACGCGCCGCATTTAAGACATAGATTATTTACACACAGCGTGGCTTCTCTTCACCACTGCTGATCATTGCTTGAATCTCACTAGTGAGTTTAAAAATAAATAAACGCGGCTCCTGATTTCATTCCTGCATGCCTCCAAAGGTCTAAAGTAATTAATAATTGACTTTCTCCTCCTGGAATAAATGTATACCTTTCAAGTTCCAAACTTTTGCATTCAGAGATTTACAATTGTAATCACAAAGCTCACTCGAAACGTCCAGAGAAAGATATATCCAGTGTGAAATTGTTGTTTTAAACTAGATTGGATAGAGTTCATGAAGGGTGCTCCTCAGAGCTCTGAAATGTCAAGGGCTTTAAACCATATTATTTTCTTGAAAGTTGCGTTCTGAAAAACAAACAAAAACCGAAAAATAGAAAGACCCCTCTTTCGGAGAATAATCTTTTGGTTTTACAGATACACTTCCAACTCAGGCATCAAAAAGGAAGGAAATCAACCAAATCACACAATATTTATTTTAACTATACTGGAAAATGTAGTTCTGTGCTGCTATAACTGTTGCAGGCATTTCAGAGTATTTTGTATGAATTTGTTTGCTTGCTTTTAGAATTTATATCCCACTTACTTTTTGAAAATATATATCAAGGCACCTCGTAATAAGATAAAAAGAAATAAGAAAGAATGAAAACCAAAAACGTTGCAACACTCATCATTCTTCTTTTTTATATAAAAACACACACAATATATTGCAGCACAAATTGGAATAAAATCCATTTGTTGCATTGGATAACAATAAAAATGTTATCGATTGAGGCTCCTGTCCAAAGTGTGGGAAATTGAAGTGGTGACTGATGCTCATTGGGCAGAAGGCAGGAAGACCAAAAGTAAGTGGAAACAGATCCAGTGAAAGGCAGACCCAACCAACTCCAGTTTTGTCCTCATCCTCTCCCTTGCAAAGTTCTACAAGGGCAATCCTGAAATGGAAGAGTGGGAACTTCCCCATTCACTCTAACAGACCAACCTCCACTGGGTAAGTGATGGTTTGCAATACGGAGAAGAAGCTCATTGCTCTTTCTAAAGGTGGGGCATTTTGGAAAACTACACAGCCTTCTTAAGCAGGATACCTGTTGTGGGATGTTCTGAGCACTGTTCCACTTGTTCAGCAAGATGCATATTCGTAGTAGCAAAACTACTTATTGATGTCCATTGGACTAAATGGGCTGATTTGTGTGTAATGTTTTTGCCTGGGACAGCAGGAATGGGGATGCATACATTCCTGCAACCTTTGAGACTATGAATCGTGAGTGTTGATATCACAGGTTTGGGACCTTCCAGAACTGCTTCTGATCCTTTCCTGCTGTCTGGGGGATTGGGTATTTGGCAAAGGATACCCTCTCCTGAAGTGAGGTTAATAGGAACACCCAACAGGCCTGTATAATATGCCATGCAGAAAGGGGCAGGTGAAGCAAAAACCTGCTCCTGCCCCAAATGAGCCTTGTTGTTTTTGTTAAAATTGCAATGTCCATTGTGGTTTATTAATCTTCTAATCCACTTTGTGCTGACAAAGGTCCGTATAGTTAAAGCTATGGTTTTCCCAGTAGTGATGTATGGAAGTGAGAGCTGGACCATAAAGAAGGCTGATCGCCAAAGAATTGATACTTTTGAATTATGGTGCTGGAGGAGACTCTTGAGAGTCCCATGGACTGCAAGAAGATCAAACCTCTCCATTCTGAAGGAAATCAGCCCTGAATGCTCACTGGAAGGACAGATCCTGAAGCTTAGGCTCCAGTACTTTGGCCACCTCATGAGAAGAGAAGACTCCCTGGGAAAGACCCTGATGTTGGGAAAGATTGAGGACACAAGGAGAAGGGGACGGCAGAGGACGAGATGGGACTGTGGGAGGCAGTGGAAGGCAGGAGTGCCTGGAATGCTCTGGTCCATGGGGTCATGAAGAGTCGGACACAACTAAACGACTAAACAACAACAACAATCCACTTTGAAGACTTCAACTGAAAGATGGGATATAAATCTAATAGATAGCATGCTCCAGAATCCTTAGGGATATGCAGGGATTCTACAGAGAGATATACATGAATTTGGCATCAGGGAAGTCCATAGGAAAAGGGTGAAAGGTTAAAGTCTGAAATACTTCGCTCTACTAAGTTGTGTATTTCAATTGCTTCTGAAGATCACGATCAGTCAACAGACCATACGTGATTGGGAGGAGGAATCCATCTCATTTGAAAAGTTCACTGTTGTTGATTACTTTGTTAGAAAAAGCAGCACATCCCATTAAAAAAAGGAGAAAGCCAGAGAAATGTGCCTTCTTTTAAAATCCTAGTTTTGCTGTGCAGCTGTTCAAAACCTGAAGCTTAAAGGGAAGAATGATGCACACGACTCCTACCAGATGGTGCAGACATTTAAGCTGGGAAATGGCATTGGTTCGCTGCCACTGTGAGGCTTGCCTGAGACAAAGGAACAGCAGCCCCAATAAAACTTGGTTGCAAAAAGGAGAAGGGAAAGAACAAAAGGCTATGGGATATAAGGGAAGGATCAGTCTGTTTCCAGTCCATGACACTTTTGCACCGTCCATTTGTCTGTGTGTGTTACTGTGCAATTTTTCCGCAACTTGAAATTTTAAAGTTGAATTGATAATGGAAACGAATCATAAAAAGTGTGATGGAAAGGTTGGTGGGGTGTTCAAACTCTTTTGTGCAATTGAAGTTTTGGGGGATTCACGGGGTAGAAATTTGCTCCAGTTGTCATTTGAATACAAATCACATTTAAATGCAAACTTACCCAATTTTACCTTCTTGAAACAACACATGGACTGAAACATCCCCCCCCCAATGAGTGAAGAATTCATTTGAAACACCAATGACGGGACACCATCAAGATATAGATTGACACATGCCAAGAAAGAGCCATTGATGAGTGAGGGAGCACATGCTTTGAATGCAATTGATTTATCTTTAATGTCCTGGTGATTCTCCTTTGGCCTTGGTATTGTCACAACTGTCATAGAATCAACGAATTACAGAGTTTGAAGGGACCTTGAGGGTCATCTGGTTCAATCCCCTGAGATGCAGGAATCTTTTGCCCAACGTGGGGCTCAAACCCGTGACTGAGATTAAGACTCTCCTGCTCTGTTTACTGAGCTATCATAGTTGTCAACCTCTTGGGGTGCGACAGAAAGGTAATTTGAAGCAATTAGATGTACAAAGAGAGCCAGGGAACTGGACTAATAGCACAACATTAGAAGCAGTGGAACTGCAGGTAAGCACTGTTACATTGCGAGTCTGGTGCAGAATTAACTGCTGCCTGCCTTTGGAAAGAATTTACTTGCTTGCTTGTGTAGCTGCAAATGATCTCCCCTGCCCCAAAATAAGCAGGGAATGTGTTTGCCATACTCCCCTCCCTCTGGGCATGAAGACGCATGAAGCCACAAATGATAGGGACAATGTATGCTTTTATAACACAATGGTACCTCTACTCCCAATTCAACCTCTTCATCTCCAATACACCAAATTAACAATAATAATAAATAAAAATTCATTATTTATACCCCACCCATCTAGCTGGGTTTCCCCAACCACTCTCGGTGGCTCCCAACAGAATATTAACCATGATAAAACATCAAATATTAAAAGCTTCCCTAAACAAGGCTGCCTTCAGATGTCTTCTAAACATCAGATAGTTGTTTATTTCCTTGACATCTGGTGGGAGGGTGTTCCACAGGGTGGGTGCCACCACCGAGAAGGCCCTCTGCCTGGTTCCCTGAAACCTCACTTCTCACAGTGAGGGAACCGTCAGAAGGCCCTGGGAGGTGGACCTCAGTGTCCGGGCTGAGCGATGGGGGTGGAGACGCTCCTTCAGGTATACTAGGCTGAGGACGTTTAGGGCTTTAAAGGTCAGCACCAACACTTTGAATTGTGCTCGGAAACGTACTGGGAGCCAATGTAGGTCTTTCAGGACCAGTGTTATGTGGTCTCAGTGGCCACTCCCAGTCACCAATCTAGCTGCCACATTCTGGATTCCTTCCAGGTCACCTTCAAAGGTAGCCCCACGTAGAGCGCATTGCAGTAGTCCAAGCAGGAGATAACTAGAGCATCCTCCACTCTGGTGAAACAGTCTGCGGACAGGTAGGGTCTCAGCCTGTGTACCAAATGGAGCTGGTAGACAGCTGCCCTGGACACAGAATTGATCTGCACCTCCATTGACTGTTGTGAGCCCAAAATTACCCCCAGGCTGTGCACCGGGTCATTCAGGGGCACAGATACCCCTTTCAGGACCAAGGAGTCCCCCACACCTGCCCACGCCTTGTGCCCCCAAAACAGTACTTCTGTCTTGTCAGGATGCAACCTCAATCTGTTAGCTGCCATCCATCCTCCAACTGTCTCCAGACTCTCACACAGGAGTGTGAGTCTGTGAGTGTGTCTGTAAACATAAATATGTTCAATTGATATTGAGCAAGTGCTCATTGCAATCACTGTTAAATAATGTAGTGGCCATTACAATCTATCATTATTTATTGTAAAGTTTATATCCCACCTTTCTGTCAGGAGCTCGTCCTACTCTCGAGTAGGACCCTGGCAGATACACATGCCCGACTGGCATGTTCTCTCCCTCCTGGCCGATTGTTCAGGAGCTTCAAAAGCTTTCTTCAGCCCAAACATCACAGTGCCCGATGCCAACAAACATCAACACACTTAGGGATCTGCAGAGTCTTCGCAGTTTGCGTAACAGACCTCAGCAACTCAGCATTTTGGCTAATCTACTTTATTTACATATAAACACAAAGGCAGCACTGGAACATGGCTCCCTCTCTCTCTAGCAGCAGACAGCAAAGAGGAAAAGGACAATAGTCCCACTTCACGGAACACAGTAACACAAACATCCTGTCTCCGTCACTTCCCACTCTGTGGAGACAAAACATATACCGTCATGTAATAGACAAAAATCCCATGACTGCAATCATGGAGCAGGAATTCTAACACTTTCATCCAAGGAGCTCAAGGTGGCCAGCTTGGTTGCCGCCCTCCTGCATCCCATCACAATAACCCTGTGAGGTAGGCCAGTTCACAACCATGGTATAGACCAAAGGACTGGGTTTGCAAGCTTGCTCTCATACCTTCTACTGGCCCCAAACCTAGATTAGTTTGCTGAATCACCAGAGCTTTCTTTTCTGGAAGAAATGAAACCCCACAGCACTGCCTCTGGGCTCATCGCTGCAGCATGTAGGCGGAGAGTGCAAAATAAATATTTGTTGCCACAGCTGAATTGCTCACACCTGAATTACTAATGTTGGGGATCCGAGCTTTAGTGAGAAGAACCAACATTTCTCCTGTGGGAGGGAAATCTCTGCGAGTCAAAAGAGTGAAAGGGAAAATGTTGTGGTTTGTGGGTATCTGCCAAGTTTGTCAGTTAGCAGCTAGGCTGAGGCTGGTAGACATTTGGCCTGGGACCTCATCAACCCAAATCAGTGAATATTAAGGCTTACGGATGTCCTGTTGCTTCACAGAGCACCCAGACACAGCTAATTTATCACAGCACGTAATGTTTTTTTAATGTGGCACATCATCAGGCCGGTGTTCATTATAGCACAGGTGATTTTTTTAAAATGTATTTTTGGCCCAGTCTCCCTCTTGCTTCAAGTTATAAAAACTCAACCTAGGTGGGTTAAAAAAGTAAAAATATCCCCTCTGGCTGCGGCTGCTGTTGCTTGGAGAAAGTAGGTCAGTTATAAACATGTTTGTTCTGTCTGACACTTTTACTGATACAGAGCAGTTAAATAAAACACACACGGAGAGAGCCACACACCCCGTTCCCTAGACCCATCCTTTCCACAGCTCTTCTCCTACTCTTGTCGGAGAGAGCTTTTGTCAGCATCATGTCATTGTTCCCTATTAAAATGCATTCAAAGAGTCTTATCACAGAGCTGCAGAGTGGAATGTAATAAAACTGAAGCAGTGTTCAAAAGCCTGAGAGCAACACAAGGAGCGAGACAAGGCCATATAATTAGTGTTGATTTTTTTTTTTGGGGGGGGAGCGGGAGATTTACTGTCTTACTTTGTCCACCCACGTGGAGTCACTTGAAACACACTCCACCTGCTACGATTCTGATATATAACAGATCACGTGTGGATCACATAGGAAAAGGGACCGGTTCATCCGAGGATAGGGAGCTGCCTTGTTCTGAGTCAACAACATTGCCCAACTAGTTCAGCATTGCATGCACTGACTGACTGTGGCTCTCCTTTGAGGACAAAGGTCTGGAAACCAAGCCTGATGAGGAATGGTTGAAGGAGCTGGGTATGTTTAGCCTGGAAAAAGAGGAGAATGAGAGGAGACAGGATAGCCGTCTTTAAGTATCTGAAGGGCTGTCACATGGAAGAGGGAGCAAGCTTGTTTTCTCCTGCTCTGGAGGGTAAGACTAGAACCAACGGCTTCAGGTTACAAGAAAGGAGATTCCAACTAAACATCAGGAAGAATGAAATGTCTGGGAGTAAGAGCTCTTTGACAGTGGAATGGACTCCCTTGGGAGGTGGTGGACTCTCCTTATTTAGATATTTTTAAGCAGAGGTTGGATGGCCATCTGTCACAGATGCTCTAGCTGAGATTCCTGTATTTTAGGAGGTTGGGCTAGATGACCCTCTGGGTCCCTTCCAACTCTAAGATTCTATGATTCCTGGGGTTCAGACTGTTGAGATTTCCATTCCACCTTAAGGAGCAGATGTGTGGAACTGTAACATGTCACATGTCTGTTTACATTCCAGCACAGCTTGCTGGGAACTTCCATTATGTGTATAGCTTTTGCTTTTCCTGTTCTCTCTGAGAAGATGAGAGAGAGACGACATGTTTCTTTGTCCTGATTTATGATTAATCAATCTGTAGCTGTAGTATGCTTCCACAAGCCTCATGCCTATTCTGTGTGCGCAGTTTGCTCTGCTGATAGTGTGCCCTGGCTCTGAAGCCAAGGTCACTGATTTACGTCGGAGCTGAGGCCAATGGTCTTTGCAGTGGGACGGCTGGAAGGAGACGGCCCAGCTGGGACTAGCCAGCTGGCCTCCCGGCCCTCTGCATGTCGACACAGACAGCAGTATCTCTCTGGGGATGCTGGGGATCGAGCCTGGGACCTTCCATATTGAAAGGAGAAGCTCCAGCTCTGAGCTGTGGCCTTTCCCCTATGGATGATCTTATTTGGATGCTGACATCCTCAGAACGGCATAGCATCATTGCAACTTTGTGTTGTAAGCCACCCCTTGTGTTGTGAACTGCTCTGGGATGTACGGATTTAGGGTGGTATACACATTTAATTAATAATAATAATAATAATAATAATAATAATAATAATAATAATAATACAGGGCTGCCTTCAGATGCCTTCTGAAGGTTGTACAGTGGAACCTTGATTTCCAAGTATCTCGGAAGCCAGTTTTTGAACGCTGAAAACCCAGACGTAATTGCTTCCGTTTTTGAACATGCCTTGGAAGTTGAACATCTTCCACTGCATGTTTTTCGATTTTTCCAGTTGAACTTGCAGCCAGCCCTTTGCGCCTCAGTTTTTGAACATTTCAGAAGTCGAACGGTCTCCCGGAATGGATTATGTTCGAGAACCAAGGTACCACTATATAGCTACTTATCCCTTTGACTCGGGGGTCGCATAGCTCCATACCCTAGCTCCATAGCCTCCAACATTTCTCTGTTGAAAATAGGGGCATCCTAAGGAGAAGCAGGACATTCTGGGATGAAATCAGAAACTGGGATGGCTTTTGTAAATCCAGGACTCTCCCTGGAAAATAGGAACACTTGGAGGGTCTGAAATTGAAGGCTTTAAATGACCTGCTTTGAAGGCCCTGCTCAAAAAATTGCATATAAATCGAAACATGTGGAAAGTGCTTTCAATAGTATATATATATAGATCCCTTCCTGTGCGTGTGTGTGTGTAAAGTTAAATTTGGCACTTTCTTTCAGCTTCCTGATCCGTAATTTGCCTTTGCTCACCAGATGGCCCATCTTAGAAGGCAGCACTGACGCTCCTCTAATTCCTTTTCAGAGGACGCAGATGAAATCTGCTCCAAAGACCTCTAATTACCTCCATTGTTGCCACGGTGAGCGCATGAAGCACTTTCCCCCATCGTCACCTGCCCGCATGTAAATGATGAGCCCAGTTCCAGACACTGTTTCTGCAGACAGCCAGCTGTGATGCCCTGTTGTGATTCATAATATCAAAGTGTTTATGGAGATTGTTGAATTTACATGTTTATGAAGTCTGCGGAAAAAAAGAAAGTAATTTAATTGATGGTGTTTGCTTTGCTGCAGCCGGGCTTATGCGGTGCTCCACATGGCAAATAAATTGACTGGTGTACAGGCAGGCATGGAGTCTTATCGGGACAAAGATCAACCACACAAGACACAGCCTGAAGAGGAAAAGGTCTAAGGGGTACAGCTGATAAATATCACAACAGATAAAAAAAAAATTTGACAGAATGAAGAAGAAGAAGAAGAAGAAGAAGAAGAAGAAGAAGAAGAAGAAGAAGAGTAGTAGTAGTTTGGATTTCATATCCTGCTTTATCACTACCCGAAGGAGTCTCAAAGCGGCTAACATTCTCCTTTCCCTTCCTCCCCCACAACAAACACTCTGTGAGGTGAGTGAGGCTGAGAGACTTCAGAGAAGTGTGACTAGCCCAAGGTCACCCAGCAGCTGCATGTGGAGGAGCAGGGAAGCGAACCTGGTTCTCCAGATTTTGAGACTACAGCTCTTAACCACTACACCACACTGGCTCTCTTAAAACGATGAATAACCATAGTTTAGAGGTCCCAGGCCCTAAGGAAGTCAGACTATCCTCCCCCAGGGCTAGGGCCTTTTCAGTGATGGCTCCGACCTGGTGGAATGCTCTGTCCCCATGAGACTAGGGCCCTTCAGGATTTAAACTCCTTCCGTCAGATCTGTAAGACAGCTATTCTGCCTGGCCTTTAGTCTGAATTCAGCCTGATCTTTTATTTCCCTTCCCTCCCCCTCCCCTTTTATGAAGATCACCCACTCTGAGACCCCACAGCTAATTCTCCCCTGGCCTCCTCGCTGGCCCAAATAGGACCAATTCAGCCAGCTAGCCCTGGGCATTATCTAATTGATTTTTTTTAATTGTTATTCATGTTTTTATACTGTATTTTATGCTGCTTTTATAATTGTTTTAAAGTGTTTTAAATTTGTTGTTAGCCACCCTGAGCCCAGTTTTTGAACTGGGAAGGGTGGGGTATAAATAAATTATTAAATTATTATTATTAATATTATTATTATTAGGAAGGAGTGACTCCCCGATGATGGTTGTCACAAAAGAAAAGTCCCCCCCCTCTCTTATCCCTCCAGGTTAGGGGTGCCAGAATTTCCCGGAAATAGACAGGATTTGCCCATCAAAAATGGTGTCTGGGCTAAGGTTACCAGATTTCGTCCATGGAATCCGGGGACACTTTTCAACTTCTATGGATTTTGTATGGAGACTGATTTGCAAATCTGGGGACTGTCCTCAGGAAACGGGGATGTCTGGTAACCTTAGTCTGGGCAGTATTTTCGGAAAGTGCCTAAAATGTCTGGGGAAATCCCATATGACTGCCCATATTGGAAGCTTTTTTGTTTTTTGTTTGGTACAAAGAAATCAACAACTTTTTTGTCCAAATTTTCACGTATTGGATGCTGGACTGGATGGGCCATTGGCCTGATCCAGCGAACTCTTCTTACATTCTTAAAGCGGCGCCTATAAATACTTGCACCAGTCTCCTTATCAGAGCAATCTTTCACAAAATTATCATTCAAGTCACAGGTATGAAGTAGAGAAGTCAGAAAATTCTGACGAAAAGAAAATGGAAGCAAAAATGATCGATTTTCACTTATTTGTCCCATGTGCAGAACAGAAACCAATAATAATAATTCAGGTCGGTATTCACTGTTTGTTGCTTTCAATCCACAAACAGTACACAATTGATTTCACCCTATCTGCATTAAGTTTCTATTGCATTGAAATCACTGGGGTGGAATGACATAATGGCAATGTAATTTACATGAATTATTATGTCAATTACATAAGTTGCATAAATTAGCCGCATTCGGTGGAGAGATGAGTAACATAGCTTTTTATGGGAGATGAACTGTAGCGGTATGGAAACAGTGCTGCATGGGGCAAATGAAGGATGCAATGAAAAATAATGTCTTCTTGCATTATTCCAAGGCAAATGATTCTGCATTATTGTGGAAGTTAAGCAGATCTAGATCTAATCAGCCCCTGAACTGGAGAACACTTGGCAATAAATGCTTAGAAGACATGTTGGATATTATTATACAGCACATTTTAAAAAGTAGCCAGGCAGTTTGCAGCATAAATTAAAACATTTTAAGGGAAAAAAGGAAGAAAACCAGAAAATTTCCACAGTCTATAAAACACAAATGACAACTAAACAAAGCCTCATCTTTAGCATTTAAAAATTATATGGAAAAATCTGCTACCAAATTACAAGGAAAATTCAGATGACACATGGCCATGCAACCTATGTTTAAAAAATTCAAATGAAGGAGAGTCCACCGCTTTTCAAGGAAGTCCATTGCACAGTCAAACAAATCTCAGGACCGATCCACACTTACTTTTCTTCCATTCGTTCCAGGCATGCTCCACAATTTAAAACTCTGTTTCCAAGTGCATCCTTCACCCCACCCTCCAAAGCTTTCCCTGTGGAAACTGCTCTTTAAAGCTCAATTTGGAAAACCCAAATTGACGTTTGCTTCGATTCAGACACAGAACATTAAAGCACCGATCTCTTCCTGGGAAATGTAAGTGTGGATAAGCCTTTATTGTCAGGACATTCTTCCTATTGTTCAGTTGGAATTGTTAGGAAAATTCCCTGCTTTCGGTGGTGGCTTGTGGCTTCGGCTCACAGGGTTGCGCTGCCGCCATGAGCCCCCTCAACTACTCTCCCCACTCATCTTTTGGTGGTGTTTTTCAGGGGGGCGGGAGATCGCCGTTTCTGCCGGACCCCTTGATGTCCCACAGACCAGGATGAGAACAGAAAATGTGCAGCAGCGGCACAGCAGCAGCAGGAGGCCCCATTAGCTAAAGTGGTGCTTCAGGTTAAGAACAGTTTCAGGTTAAGAACAGACCTCCAGAATGAATTAAGTTTAACCCGAATTAACTCAAGGTACCATTGTAATTCTAATCCATTGGTTTGGGTCCTATTCTCTGGGACAGCAGAAGACAAACTTGCTCCATCTTCCATATGGCAGCCCTTCAGATATTTGAAGATGGCTATCTGATAACCTCTCAATCATCTCTTCTCTCTGTGTGTCCATATGCTCCACTGAAGATCCTGGTCAAATTTTGAGGATGGGAAGGACTGACAGGATCCAGGAGGCATTACTTTTAAAGTCCCAAACATGATATGAACTACCGTATTTTTCGCTCTATAAGATGCACCAGACCACAAGATGCGCCTAGTTTTTGGAGGAGGAAAACAAGAAAAAAAATATCTGAATCTCAGAAGCCAGAACAGCAAGAAGGATTGCTACGCAGTGAAAGCAGCAATCCCTCTTGCTGTTCTGACTTCTGGGATAGCTGCACAGCCCACATTTGCTCCATAAGACGCACACACATTCCCGTCACTTTTTAGGAGGGAAAAAGTGAGTCTTATAGAGCAAAAAGTACGGTATTTGTTTGTTTGTTTAGCTCATGTCCTTTCCAGATTAAGGTACACTTAGTAGAGCTCACTCATCTCTAATTATCATAGAGATTTCTCAGGTAAAAAGAACAGAGGAGAACACCCTAAACACCCCACAGTTTCAACATATGGTTATTGATTCTAGGAAACTTCCCTGTCTTTGTGACTGCATGATCTAAGCTATTAAAATGACTTTGAATTACTGACAGGGAAACATGTTCCTTGGATGCAATGGAGTCGACAGATTGTTCATCCATTTTGATGTCTGAGGAAGGGTTAAAGCTCTTTGTTGATTTCAGCTAAGCACATCAAAATGGAAACTGATTAGAAGCAAATTTCAATGTTCAATATTTAATAAACTCAATTCAAAAATTAAATGAAGCATCCGTGCTTCATTAAAAAAAAATACGCAAAGGAAATATTCTCATTTCCGAACTGACATAGTTCTCTAAGTAAAGGAAGGGGAATTTGAGTCCCTTCTGAAATTGTTGTTGGACTCCAATTCCCATCATCCCTGACCACCAACGGCCAGGCTAATGGAGCTCAGAATGACCTTAACAGATTGGAGAACTGGGCACAAGCTAACAAAATGAATTTCAATAGGGACAGATGTAAGGTTCTGCACATGCACAAATATAGGATGGGCTACACCTGGCTTACTAGCAGTACATGTGAAAAGGATCTAAGGGTCTTGGTTGACCACAACCTTAACATGAGTCAACAGTGTGATGCAGCAGCAAAAAAAGCTAATGCTATTCAAGGCTACATCAACAGAAGTATAGTGTCCAGATCAAGAGATGGAACAGTACTACTCTATTTTGCCTTAGTCAGACCACACTTGGAATACTGTGTCCAATTTTGGGCACTACAATTTAAGAAGGATGTTGATGAGCTGGAATGTGTGCAGAAGAGGGAGACCAAGATGATTAAGGGTCTGGAAACTATGCCTTATGAGGAGCTCTTGAAGGAGCTGGGTATGTTTAGCCTGGAAAAGAGGAGAGGAGATATGAGAGCCATCTTCAAATATTTTAGGGGCTGTCACATGGAGGAGGGAGCATGCTTGTTTTCTCCTGCTCTGGAGGGTAGGACTTGAACCAATGGCTTCAAGCTGCAAGAAAGGAGATTCCAACTAAACATTCAGAAAAACTTTCTGACAGCAAGAGCTGTTCAGCAGTAGAACAGACCCCCATGAGAGGTGGGGGACTCTCCTTACTGGGAGGTTTTTAATCAGAGGTTGGATGGCCATCTGTTGCAGATGCTTTAGCTGAGATTCCTGAATTGTAGAAGGTTGGACTAGATGACCCTTGGGTACCTTCCAACTCTAAGATTCTATGATTCTGGAGAGCCGCAGGTTCTCCACCCCTGCTCTAAACCTTGCATATTTTCTAAGTCACATATGCTGAGCTCTATTGATCTACAACCTCAGCATTTAAGGTGAAGGTCTTACTAAGCTGGCTGTCTTGGTCATCTCCTAACCTTTACATAGGGATGGGTTTATATGTCCATTTTTGTTTCTCTCAGTTTCTCATCAACTTAAGTTTGGTTTTTCACAACTCCACATTGGTTTGCAAATGCCTTCCAAAAAAAATCCTCCTCAGAATTATTCAGCATTTCTGTATAACTCTGTTCTAATTTTTGTAAACAATTTTGTCTAATAGACTTTTTTGCAATTTTCCCAAATACAATTCACGTATGTATGATATTTCCATTACTATTCCGTTGTCTATGCATTTTTGTATAAGATGCCTGGCTGGTAAACTGCATTGCAAAATTCAGAGAAGTACCACATTTCAAAGGATAGCTGTGTATTGCTTCAGAAAGTGTGAATTATGTTAAGTTCAGCTTTAAATGTGAGCTCAGTTTAATTTAACTCCCATCCTCACCTTTAGGTACTGCAATTTGTATATGTTCTAAACTGCTTTAGAGTGACACAATGGAAAGGAGAAACATAGGCACAAATTCTTAAACAAATATAAACCTGGGACCCAGGTTTTGTTCTTAATCTCGGTATGATTTCTCTTACACAAAACTTTCAGGACCCTTGTTTTGCTTGCTCTTTACTGTGGTGGATCAAATCTATATTCAGCATATCAAGTGACCAAATAAATAATCACCTCAATCACTGCAACAGTCATATAAAATAAGGACAGAATTATAATCCTCATGTTGCAGATTGGAGAGGGGGAGGTTCTAAGAATGAGAGACTACCTAGTGGATTTGTAAGTATGGTAAGACAGTTCACATGCACAATGTTCACAGTGAGTTTTAATTTCAGGAATGTTGCAAGATCACAAACATGCTGTTAAGGGAGTCTAGAGTACCAATGTTTACTTTCAAACTCTCTGTTTGGTAAAGTTATTATTATGGCTGCATTGCTTAATTTATGAATTACCTTTTACATATGCCTCAGGGTGAGTTACAGACAAACCATTAAAACAGCTTAAAACAGTTTTAAAAACAGTATGAAATCTAGTTGTGATCTAAGCCTCTGTATATTATCCTGGAATTAACCACCAATCTCTGTTGAGCCTTAAAGGTAAAGGTAAAGGTACCCCTGCCCGTACAGGCCAGTCTTGACAGACTCTAGGGTTGTGCGCCCATCTCACTTAAGAGGCCGGGGGCCAGCGCTGTCCGCAGACACTTCTGGGTCACGTGGCCAGAGTGACAAGCTTCATCTGGCGAGCCAGCGCAGCACACGGAAATGCCGTTTACCTTCCCGCCAGTAAGCGGTACCTATTTATCTACTTGCACTTAGGGTTGCTTTCGAACTGCTAGGTGGGCAGGAGTTGGGACCGAACGACGGGAGCTCACCCCGCCGCAGGGATTCGAACCGCCAACCATGCGATCGGCAAGTACTAGGCGCTGAGGTTTTACCCACAGCACCACCCGCCACCCGTGTTGAGCCTTACTTCCAAATAAAAACACCTAGGATCAGGCTGCATGCATATCTATTTAGGAAAGAATCAATGATGGTAGGTTTTGTCTTGCTTAAAGGGCAGATGAGATATATTCACATATCCAACGTTACTTTTTTATTTTGCTTCAGGTTGAATATATTATAGACATAATGTAGCTCCTTAGGGAAATGTCAACTCAGTTCACAACACAGTGAGAACAAACTGAAGTAAATATCCTCTTGTGCACATATCATTCCCATAATGATTACCTCTAATTCCTGGGTTGCTCCCACACAAGTCCAGTGAAGAATTCTGCATATGCATTTCAGTGTCCTCAAGCGGTGAAAAAACATACATGGAACTGACCACATGAGCAGTGGGTGGATCAAGAAAGGTACTACCAACCCCCAAAGGAAGCCAGTAAGGAGCAGAAGCAAGGAAGCTATTAGACGCAAGAAGGCTTCCTTCAGAAAACAGAAGACTTGCCCAATTGGGGATAAAGAAAAGGAACACAAACTTCAGGAAAATAAAGAAGCACAAGGGAACAATAATAAAGGGCTGCTAAAAAAAAAAACATTTGAGGAGCATATTGCTAAAAAAAAATCATGTCAAAATTAAAACATTATTTAAATACATCAGAGCAAAAATTAGGAAGACAGGTGGTCCTTTGGTGAGGAAGGGAAAGGAGTGCTAGTGAAGGAAGATTTATAAAAAGCTGAATTGATAAATTGCATTTGTCTTCATTGTGGAGGATGTGGAGCAAGTACCTGGTGCTCGAATGGGTTATTTTCCAGCAAAGGGGTTTGAAGAGCCAAGGCAGATAGTGGTTAAAAGAATTAAAATTCTAAGACTTGTTGACAAATTAAAAATTAAAGGTGGCATTCAACGAAGGTTTGCTCCAAGACCCACTGGAACTAATAAACATGACTAAGTTAGGATCAGGGCTCCCCCCACCCCCAGCCAGAACTCATCAGAACTCTGTTCTGGCACCTCTCAAGTGGGCGCCGTTTCCATTCTAAGAGAACAAGGGAGGTGTTCATGGTGAGACCTGGCACCTCTTTTTCTAGAGAAATGTCATCGGCTAGGACCATTCATTTTGTTGGGTCTACTCTGCACAACACATAGGTGAATGCTATCAGGTTTCTACGGTTGCACTACGTATGGCAACACTAGATACTGAGCAGTTAAACGTCGGTTTCGGAAATAAACCCTTTTAGACTGGATCTCCACCGCAGCAACAGAAAGCAGCCCAAAGATGTTTAAATGGGAAACTTCACTGAGCAAGGGCAGGTCACAAGGCAAATGAGAGCTGATATAACAAGGGAGCCAGTGTGGTGCAGTGGTTAAGAGCAGTAGTCTCGTAATCTGGTGAACCGGATTCGAGTCTCCGCTCCTCCACATGCAGCTGCGGAGCTAGTCACACTTCTTTGAAGTCTCTCAGCCTCACTCACCTCACAGAGTGTTTGTTGTGGGGGAGAAAGGGAAAAGAGACTGTTAGCTGCGTCAAGACTCCTTAGAGTAGTGATGGTTTTCCCAGTTGTGATGTATGGAAGTGAGAGCTGGGCCATAAAGAAGGCTGATCGCCGAAGAATTGATGCTTTTGAATTATGGTGCTGGAGGAGACTCTTGAGAGTCCCATGGACTGCAAGAAGATCAAATCCATCCATTCTGAAGGAAATCGGCCCTGAGTGCTCACTGGCAGGACAGATCCTGAAGCTGAGGCTCCAATACTTTGGCCACCTCATGAGAAGAGAAGACTCCCTGGAAAAGACCCTGATGTTGGGAAAGACTGAGGGTACAAGAAGAAGGGGATGTCAGAGGACGAGATGGTTGGACAGTGTTCTCGCAGCTGCCAACATGAATTTGACGAAACTGCGGGAGGCAGTGGTAGACAGGAGTGCCTGGCGTGCTCTGGTCCATGGGGTCACGAAGAGTCGGACACGACTAAACGACTAAACAGCAACAGAGTAGTGATAATGCGGGATATCAAATCCAAACTCCTCCTCCTCCTCCTCCTCCTCCTCCTCTTCTTCTTCTTCTTGGGAAGGGCCCTGCAGGACAAGGCTGGATCAGGCCAGTGACCCTACTAGTCCAGCAGAGTGGCCAACCAGATGTCTTTGGGAAGCTCAGAAGCAGAACCTGAGTTCAACAGCTCTCCTTCCCCCTGGAATTCAGAAGCATACTGTCTCCAACAGTGGGGGCAGAACATAGTCATCAGGGTTAGTGACCTCTGAAACTCCATGAATTTGCCTATTCCTCATTTAAAGCCATTCACACTGGAATACCTCTGAATGACCCACTTGTCATGTTATTGTGGTAAGGGGAGAATAAATGAGTGGAGGAAATATGATTCCAGGTTAAAGAAAGCCACACATTTAAGTAGATGCAACTAAAATTCAAGCCTTTTATCATCCCTATGCTGTGGTTTGGGCTTGCGTTTCCTTTCTATTCATAAGACTTTGGACCCCGAGCAAAAATGAATGAGAAATGATTGATTTCTCTGAATATTTTCTTTCTCTCTCTTCTTCAAGCAAGACAAAACATATCATGGTCTTAATGGATAGTCTCTCGTTCTCTCTGTGTGTGTCTGGGCTATTGAATAAAACATAGACGGCTCGGGCGAATGTTAATAGGTTATTTAATCCATGGAGTTTGGACACGCAACTGCTAACATGTTGGCTTTCATTTACAACACTATTTGGCATTTTAGGTATCCTAAGAAATGAACACCTGGCATTAATAACTTCTCAGTATTAGAAAACACACACACACAATGGAACAACAGCTCATTGTAGGTGGCAGCTGTGTCGCTAAATAGGAGAGAAAGGAAGAGACTTCTTCACAATGATACCAGCTAGATTAATTCCCAGCAATGCTGGACCTGCTTTCAATCAACCTGCATAATGCATTGCCTTGTAACAATAAGTTGCTTTTGTGCAACTTTTGTGCACAGTCTTCTAATATTTAGCTGCATTTGGTAAATGAATAGTCATATGAACAGGCTCCCATCTTCTTTCTTTGCTGTTTGTTTCAAGTTAATCACAGAATTATGGCTGACTGAGGCAACAGCTCTCATTTCGGGACCAGATATTATGGTGCTGAATGTCTCAATGACAGGAGGCAGGAGGGACAACCAAGAACTCTTGTGCTCAAATCCTGCTTGCTGCTTTTCCACAGGCATCTGGTTGGCCACTGTGAGAACAGAATGCTTGACTTGATGGGCCATTGGCCTGATCCAGGAGGGACTTAGGGTCTTATAAAAATGTTGAAAGCTTCCTTAATAATCAGACCATCTCGCATGGTGGTTTACACTGATTGGCAGTGGTTTTAAGGACCATTAATGTACCATGGGTTGAGTTTGGGCCTTTTGGCAAATGTCATGATTTTAGTTTTCTGATAGTTAAGTTCTAATTTGCCTTCCATACAATATATTGCTAATGCTTTCATAGCTCTTCTAAGACCTATGGGTGTTCTTGAAAGAATTGTGGCATCATCTTCATGCTGTACAGACCCTACAAGTTCTAGTTACAGGTAGGTAGCCATGTTGGTCTGCTGTAGTCGAAACAAAATTTAAAAAATCCTTCCAGTAGCACCTTAGAAATCAACTAAATTTGTCACTGGTATGAGCTTTTGTGTGCAAGCACACTTCATCAGATATCTGGTATCTGGTATCTGAAGAAGTGTGCATTCACACGAAAGCTCATACCAATGACAAACTTAGTTGGTCTCTAAGGTGCTACTGGAAAGAACCTACAAGTGTCCCTATTTTCCAGGGACAGTCGCGGATTTGCAGAAGCTATCCCTGTTTCTGATTTGATCCTGGAATGTCCCACTTTTCCTTAGGATGTCCCTATTTTCACTGGAGAAATGTTGGATGGTATGGAGTTATCTGACCCCTGAGCCATCTGAAGGCAGCCCTGTACAGGGAAGTTTTTAAATGTTTGATACTTTATTATGTTTTTTATATATGTTAGAAGCCACTCAAAGTGACTGGGGAAACCTAGCCAGATGGGTGGTGTATAAATACAGTGGTACCCCGCAAGACGAACGCCTCGGAAGACGAAAAACTCGCTAGACGAAAGAGTTTTTCATTTTCTTAGGCGCTTCGCAAGACGCATTTCCCTATGGGCTTGCTTCGCAAGACGAAGCTTGCCCCGCAAGCTCTGGGGATAGCGGGGAAGTGCAGCGCGCCTTCCCCTCTGTCCCCGGACCTGTTCTGAAGGCTGGTGGTGGGGAGAAAAGCCCTTCTCCCCACCGCCAGCCCCGCAAGCTCTGGGGATAGCGGGGAAGCGCAGCGCGTCTTCCCCGCTGTCCCTGGACCTCTTCTGAAGGCTGGCGGCGGGGAGAAAAGCCCTTCTCCCCACCGCCAGTCCCGCAATCTTCGGGGACCTGGTCTGAAGGCGGTCTCCATAGGCATTAATTGATTTTCAATGCATTCCTATGGGAAACCGTGCTTCGCAAGACAAAAAACTCGCAAGAAGAAAAAACTCGCGGAACGAATTAATTTCGTCTTGCGAGGCACCACTGTAGTAAAAATATTATTATGGAATAGGAAGTCCCTGTTTTCATTGAAAAAAAATGTTGGAGGGTATGTATACAGCGTCTGCATCCAGACAAAGTTAGATTTCAATACCCATCAGTCACAGCCAGGGATAATGGGAGTTGTAGTCCAGAAACATCTCTGGTACAGGACAAAGATCAGATTTCAAGATAGAGTTGGGTTTAGTGGCCATTCTGGCTGTCCTAGAAGAAGAAAAAGAAGAGTTTGGATTTGATATCCCACTTTATCACTACCCAAGGAGTCTCAAAGCGGCTAACAATCTCCTTTCCCTTCCTCCCCCACAACAAACACTCTGTGAGGTGAGTGGGGCTGAGGGACTTCAGAGAAGTGTGACTAGCCCAAGGTCACCCAGCAGCTGCATGTGGAGGAGCGGAGACACGAACCCGGTTCCCCAGATTACGAGTCTATCGCTCTTAACCACTACACCACACTGGCTCTCAAAAGAGCAAAGAGTTGAAAAGGGGATTAGAAAGTAGTTGTAAAATTGTGAGAGAAACATTACCAGCACCATGCAGCTGCTCAGAAATCTGGATAAGCAGGTGTGTTTTTTTCTCCTGGACTTGCCACATGGCCACAGATGGCCACTTCATGGAGTAAAGGTTACCATGCAATAAATCTCCATCCTATAGTGATCTCTTTGGAGAAGGAATTGACTTCAGAGGCATCTTCTTCCATTTTGAAGCCATCTATGTATATCTATCATACTTAAAAGGCACTAGTGAGAAGGCCCAGGCTATGATTACCTAATTAACATATGCAAATGCATGTAACTTGCATAAACAGGGCTCCTGGGGGAATTTCTATTAGGAGGATGAACTGCATCGAGGGTGACAGTCTTTTTAGTGTCATTAGGGTAAATGAGGTGGTAATGGGCTGTGCAGATGATGGTAAAGTCAATAATTTATTTCGCACTTCTCACTGGGGTGGCTTTTACAAACAGCCAGGATCCTTAATTGAAATGTAAATGCATGATAAATTAGGAAGAATGCCTTGTGAAAAGTGAAATAAGGGGAAATGTAGGAGCTGAGGAACTTCCAGTAAGGTTTTTAAGAGGACAAAGGACTATATGGGGAAATGCAGGCTCTCGTGTGGTCAAAGGGATACCTTGGTTCACTTTTAAATAGTCTCTGAGACCCATGATGAAAATCGCAGAAGAAAGGCTAGGTTGCATCCCACTCTTTCTGGATTCTGCTTTAACTATACTAGGAGAAAGTCTAAAATTACTTACGGATTTGGAGCATGTGTAGTTCTTTTGAATCCCAGCCACATGCTACCTTGGTAATGGGCATGTGGAATGATGATAACACTTTCTCTAATAACAGCAATATCAATGGAAAACAATTAAGTAACATATCAAGAAATATATACAAGACTTTCAGTTAGGATCCATAAGGTTTTCAGTGCACTTTGTCATTGCAAAACCTAATATAATTTCACCAGCATTCAGGGTAAAGGAATGTTAATAAAGGAATGCACAAATCAGCTGTAATTTAGAACAGGGTATGTTGCCGTAACTGATGCTGATAGACAACACCATGCCCAACAACAGCTGTGCTCATCCTGCTGCATCTCTGGATTGAAAATATGCTTATGGCAGCCTCAAGGGACCTGGGCTGAGATGCATATGGAACTAGGATGATTCCCCAGTGACAATAATTGGAGGTGACAATTAACTCAGGACTATCTCTCCAACAAGGCTCTAGACTGTGTCTGGTCCCAGCTGCTTCAAACCGCAGGTGGGGCTCATATGAATGTTTCTTCTTGTCTATCATGGGCAAACGGCTCATCCATTCTTCCTTTTGTGCCCCATTTCTGGGCTTTAAAGCTCCATATCTAAGTGTTTTGTTGTGTTTTGGGTTTTCTTTTTTTTTGCCCAGACATTTCCCCCATGTTTTACCACTGAATCAGAGCAAACATGGTGGTTCACAGCATAAAATTACAATATAAAAACCACAACATACATAATAAATATAAGAACAAAAGCAAACCACTACCCACCCCAACAAAAGGACATTTGGTTGAGTTCATAGAAGAACAGATGTTGTGGATAAGCTTTCTCCCCAAAATCTAGTTATCCACATTCAATGGATTTCTATTTTCTTCTGTTTGAAGGAATCTTCACTAATGGGTAAATGGACCAATGTTCATTCATTTATTTGGCTCAGATCCGGCTCAATTCCATGGGCTCAGACCAGCTTAAAGCAGGTGTTTGTTTTTGTTAGTTTTCTAAATGTTAATACTCCTATACCCTAGGGGGCATCAATCTAAGGGAACTGAATGGTTTAGGAAATAAAGGATGTCAAATGAAATGGAAATGGCCCTGGGAACAAAAAATCTATTCTTTAAACAACAACAACAAACCACCCATACCATAACCAGTCCAAAAAGCCAACCACACAAATGATAATGCTTTTTGTGGGAATCCACCACCTCAATATGTATTGATAAAGATGTACTGCAGAGTTAAGTGGGATGGGTGATGGCTTCTCTGGAATGTAGCCCAGAAAGTAGGGTTGGTCAGATCAGTCTGTTTCTGGCCCATACGCTGCCACATGTACTCATTCATCATTTTGTTCTGACTCGTTTTGCATTGCAATGCCCACTGCCAAGGACAAATGATGGCCTAAGAAAGGCAGAGAAGACAAATTGTCTTAGCAACCAACAGAGTTTTATAGCCTGGACTAGGTATTCAAGATGAAAGCCTTGTCCCATGAACAGAGTATCTGGCCAGTTAAAGGATTGGTGCATTTTTCCTATACCTGTTGGCTTCTTCAAGGCCAAAGTATTTAAACTATTAGGGACTTCTATGGGGAAAGTGTCACAGGTTTCCTGCAAGGCGTCATGGTCCATTGACTGAGACTGTGGTGATAAAGGATTCTCTTCGTGGGGCAAGATTTGGGCTCTGGTGCCAGCAGAGGCACATGGGATGGAGCTGGAAGCAAAACCTTCTGCTCTGCCTCAGGGCTGCTATATTTGAGGATTACTGATCTGACAGCATGATACATTTCAATCTGCATTTTAAATGGAAACCATTATTTAAACAGCCCCATAATGACATATGGCTAGCCTTCAGCAGGGGCAAAACTAGACTTTAGTTCACCCTGGTCAAAAACCCAGTTTGGCACATTCCATTTGCATTTGCACACACACACACGGAATCTGGTTGTCTCAATGGTGCCCCTCTGGACATTTCACCCAGGGCAGAAAAACCAGGCTAGCCCCCACCGCACCCCATAGCTACAGCTCTGTCTTCAGTCAGATGAGTTGGTCACACATTGCACTAAACACAGATACAAGCTGTCTCTACACATGTACAAGTGTTTATGAGATAGATTGCACCATGTGCATGTAACATGTGAACACCTCTAGAGTCAGAAATGAACCTGCAAAGCCATAGGTCATCTGAGGCATCCAATAAAATCACTTGTCATTGGAGATTAATGAAGGAACTTTATTGGGAAAGGGTGTGAAATGGATTATATGGGAACACATACACTTATAGCAGCCTTTCTCAACCTTGGGTCCCCAGACGTTGTTGAACTACAATTCCCACCACCCCCAGCTAGCAAGGCCAGAGGTCAGGGATGATGGGAGTTGTAGTCCAACAACATCTGGGGACCCACAGGTTCAGAACCGCTGACTTATAGGGATAGGGACAGAAGTATGCAGTGCCTATTCTGTTCCCAGAGGGAATAGAATAGAATGTCTGTAAAGGGAAAAGTGTAGAATGTGGGGAAAGATCAAAGGGAAAGAAACAGTTGGCGGCAGTTGGAGCAGCAGCAGCAGCTTGGGAGAGGACCAAGGAAGCAGAAGAAGGAAGAAGAAGAAGACTTCACAGAGAAAAGTCAAAAGGGAGCCAGAACATCAAACCTGGCAGATTGGATGGAAAAGACTGTGAATTAGACTTCCGCAGAAAACTGAAACCATTCTCTGTGATTTGTGGTTGGGTGGGTTCCTTTGTGTTCTTATATATTCACTGTATAATGAACTCATTGAGTTCCCTATTCATATACAGGCTCCCTTTCTACATCCATCTTGGAATGGAAGGAGCCTAATGGAGTTGGTCTTTCAGCAGAGCGGATTATTACTGATGCAATATAGAGAAATGTTTTGGGGAAGCACTTACGCACAGAGGGAGGAACCCCTTATGCCAAAGGTGGCTTCCGTATTCCAGTAGTGGTTTTCAGGATGTGTTCTGGAGAACTGTAGGATCCCTTTAAAGGTTTTTGGAGGTTCTTTCACGCAGAGGCAATTATGATGGGTCAGCTGCTCTGAAATGCAGCTCATCTACCACATCAAACATACATATAAATGCACATCTCCATCTGTGAATGTTACATCACAGTGCTGGTTCAAGCTGCTGACGATTATGTAAAGCCCACCATGCTGGTTTTCCATAACTCCAGACGGCATGCCAAAGCTCTGTGGCAAATGAACTGGACGGTTCCTTGAAAGGTGTACAAAATGGGGGGGAGTTTGGCAACCGGAGGACATCTGTATCGCATAGTCAAGGGAGCCATAAACCAAATATGGGAGCCAGTGTGGTGTAGTGCCTAGAGCACTGGAGTAAAGCCCACGAGACCTGAGTTCTAATCCCTACTCTTCCAAGGGGCTCCCTGGGTGACCTCAGACCCATTTTCTTCTCCCAGCCCACCCTACCTGACGGGGTTATTGACAATTGTGATGATAGCACAGGGAGTGGGGAACTGTGAGCATCTTCTCAGGTTCCTTGCAGGGAAAGCTAGACTTAAATAAATGAATAGTAAACTAATACACGGATAGATATAATAGAACAAAACAAATGTGCAGCATGCCAGTTCCCACTGATCGTTTATCTTTCCTCACTAGGAAGAAAAGAGGGAGAGATGGTGTTCCTCCCCTGGCTGATGCTCTGGGGCCTCATCCATCTTACCAAAGCTGGCCCAGTTTCTTCAGTTGCAGCAAGAAAGGTGAGTAGAGAGTGGTTCCTGCCTGATTTAGTGACATGGTTCAGGCAGAGGCATTCCAGCAAATATTCGCTGAATCGTGTTTGTGTGTGCTGAAGTTCTCCAATAGTTTGAAGGGAACCTGAAAAGGGAAATCTAAAAACAAACAAACAGAAATTTCATTTCTAAGATATTTCAGCCTCTTCCCAAAGAGTGGCACCTCCCTTACCCAGCTTTGGGAAGCTGGCTTGGGATGGGGTGTGTGTGTGTGTGTATCAATTTTTGGCCTTGAACAGGGCAGCTCTTTACCAAGGTCTTACACCTTCCTGTACCTGGTAATTGAATCACCTTTGTCTCTGTCAAGGAAGGAAAGGGAAGCCTGAAGGTACACAGGGCATTGCCTATATTTTGATGCCCAATGTTTCTGAAACTTGTGGTGGTCGTGGTGATGATTGAAGTAAGTCCCCATTAGGGGTGCTCTGGGGAAGTGTCAGGGGCAGGACTTTGGGGTGGGGGACTCAGACTTGGTCCTAAGCCCATTCAGCTCAGCCACATTACCGGACCACCTGGCATAGAACCTTATTTTAAAGATTTTATTTCCCTCTGCCAGGTTTAAGCAGAGCAGCAGTTCCACTACTGAACAGGGCTTGGATCTCTTCTAACTTAACACCAGTTTAACTTACTCCAGGCTTGCTTTATGCCAGCTTCTTGGGCATGGGATTGCTCTATTAATTGTAACAAACCTCTAATGGGTTTCCATAAGATATAAAACTCACATTAAAATTATTGACAAAAGTCAGAAGTTAAAAGCAAGTTGGCTTGAAATCAACAGTAACCTTTGCATATCTGGGTCGGCTTGTTGAAAACAGAGAAGGGAAGACGGCTGCCTAATATCACTGGGCAGGGAGTTCCAGTAAGTACTGCCACATTGAAAGTTCAGTTCCTTACACCTGTTGTGACTTCTATCCATAGGAAGAATCCCTTCTTCCTTCAGCTAACAAGACTGTGCTTGGAAGAGGCATGCATCTCAAAGAAGGCGATCTCAACATCACAACCATTCTCTCCACGACATTTTTGAATGTTCCGCATCAGATCCAGTCTAACTATATCATGGACTTCCTAATGTGTGTGCTGGGAGATCGTATATTTGCACGTTTCATGGTCTCCATCTTTGTGTTTGGGCTTTTGGGAAATGTTGCCATTTTCTCCTATCTCCTTTTCTACATCAAGAGGAATTCCTGGAATGCCTACATCTGGAACTTCGCCATCGCCAACTGTGGCATCTTTCTATTTTTGTGCAGTTCCTTTCTGCTGGCTTTCATTAATTATATTTTTCATTCCTGCGACGCCTTTGAGAAATTGTTCCTCTCTCTGGCCTACTTGCTTTTATACACCCAGTGTAGCTGCATGCATTTCATTGTGGGCATTGGTGTTGACTGGGTCCTCCTTCTCCTCTCTCCAAGCTGGCACAGAAGCCACCAACCAAACCTGTCTTCTCTTATATCGGCTGTCACCTCTATCATCCTGTGGCCCTTGCTGTGCCAACTGCTCTTCTTCTTCAGCCTGGGGTTCGACACGCAAACCGTTGTCATCCTCTCCTTGATCCTTTTCCTCCCTCTGGTGTCCATCTCCTTTCAGACCTTGATCGTCAACACGTGGTACAACTTGGGCCAGCAAAAGAAAATGCGTACGGAGAGAATGCTTGAGATGCTTGGATCCATCGTCACCCTGGTGCCTCTCCATCTCTTCTTCACCCAGAACTCTGACTGCGCAATCATCTCATTGTTTTTCATGCTGTATGTTTTGTTTTTGTGTTTTGCAAGGATGAGCTAAGAAGGGTTGAAGTTGGCTTCTAGTCCCAAACCTACATCAAGATGAATAAAGCTTGCACACTTCTGTTTTTAAAATATGGCTGTTTGTCCCATACCTTTTTATTTAGAATATTTTATTTTCAAAAGACATAAAAGGAGATTCCTAAATCTTTACATGGATAAGCATCCTATAGTCATCACTAAGGCAGAGTAATTCTAAAGCTTCAGGCCTGAGAGTCAAAGGTGGCTTTTCAAGGCTCTCCCATTGGCCCCGAACTCTCTGCAGGGGATCCTCAGACCCAGAGGCCAAATGTGGCCCTCCAAGCCTCTCTCTCTGCCCCTTGGGAACCCCCTCAATCCATACACCCTTCCAAGTCTCTCGTCTTACTGTCCCTCTTTTGCAACCCTCTTGAGTTTTTACTTGGCTGAAATGTGTCCTTGTCCTAGAATCATAGAATTATAGAGGTATCCAAAGGGCCCTCCAGTACAACACCTTGTAATGCAGGAATAGCGATGATGTCTCTTGCTTGCCATGATAAGAGGATGGTGGTGTGTGTGTATGTACACATACTTGATCTTAGTCAAAAGGCTGAGAAGTATAAGCTGCCATTTCCTGTTCAGAGGCATTATTGCTTCTGACCATGGAGGCAGAACAAAAGAGGGGTGGCAGTCACTGAACAAAAGTTGAAGACAGCTGATTTCAAGTGCCATTCCCTACTGCATGCTGAGTTTATCTGCAGACATCCAGCAGTGGAGTGACCATGGTGGACACCATGCATAGCACTGGTTGATCAGATGTGCTGTGCTGGAATTTGCATTCTAATTTCTTGACAGTCATTTCCCTGCCACCCTGTGAAATGAACTTCAAGTTTCTTGCCTCATTCTCTGGGCACTTGAGAATTTCTTTGGTGAGTGTGGGTTTCTGAGATTACTTTAGCAGTTACAAGGTGGCCAAGGGTGGCATATGTGTTCTCGTTTCCAGAAAGCATTTCTGCAGCACTTTGCAGCCTCCCTAGCTGCCCAGCACTGCCTCAACTGTAAAGCTCCGTGGGAGGAACAAACCTATTGATGGTTTCCTGTAGGCTTTAACTGAAGTGTGGTCTCCTAGGAAGGCCACAGTGATGGGACAATATGGAGAAAGAAAGAAAGAAAGTCCTCAGAATTAAAGGACAATAACCCTGCAACAATAACTACAATAACCCCACCCTTGAGGATTTCAGAAAATATTTTCTTTCTACTTGTATAATTTTCAAATGTCATTTCTTTTCTTATGAATTAACGAAGGCTTTTTTTTAAAATGTGGGAATTGTTTTTGGCACAACGCCAGCGATCAGAATGTAGGAGCACTTTTTTTTGTTGGTAGGTCCCAGTAGGGAAACAAAAGGATTGAGTGATGATTGCCCTCCTGTTCCTCTTAAAATAGAAGACTTAGTATTCCAATTAAACACTCAAAGTGGCTTAGCACACTCAGCACAATGTGCTCACACCAGCTGCCATGGATTGGTTGGGAACAGAGGAATGGTGGGAGGAGCTATCTGAGGAAACACAAAGATAGAAGTCCACAATCAGAGGCAGAAGCTGAAGGAGATGAGTGGGAGGAGGGAGGCCAGGAGGCAGAGATGAGTCATGCTTGTGATGAGTCACAGGTGCCCCCCCCTCACTGTGACAAGCTCCCCTCCCCACTTGTCTCCCAGAACCAGAAGAGGCATGAAAAGAGCAGAGAAGTGGCAGGCAGCACCCAGGTCAAGTCTCAGATTGCTTGAGGAAAGCCCTGGAGAAGAGGGGACTTAGAGGCTTGTTAGGAGGTGGGGACTTTCTTGGCAACTGATTCATGGGGTAACAACTACCAGGGATGGACTGCTGTGCTCATTAGACCTGACACTCAGACGATTTTGTGAAGACTGTGGTTTTACTAATAAAGAATTAACACCAACTTTGAACAGAGAGGTTTGCTGCGGGCTTGTGCTTTGACACCTGCAATCACTTCTGTTGGAATTCTCACAGCTCTCCTAGAATTTGCAGAACCCTCCATGAGATTTCCACACACACACACACACACACACACCAGTTCCTTCAGATGTTTTGGCTAAGCTTGGACCTCCAAATTAACTTTGACGTTTTGCTTTAAATATATCAGAAAAGAAGAAGCTGAGAGACATGGCCTACTTTAAATACTTTGAATTCAAAACAAGTACTCTGTTCCTGTTCTTACCCTTCATATCCCCCCCAATAATAAAAAATAAAGAGACCATTTCTTGAAGGAAAAACAGAAAGGGAATGCAAAAAAGAAATAAAAAAATGCAACCTTACACTCCCCCCCCCAGCATCAAGTGGGCCAGTCTCGAAAATATCAAAAGGTAGCATGAGGTAATGAAGTCATCTCTATTCATAGATCAGCTCACAAAGCACCTTTGGAAGATTTTCTTTTTTAAAAGTTCTCATTATTCCAGAGCCTTTACTAAATTCTCTAACCCCTCGCTCTTCTACTCATCCACCCTTCCTTCCTCCCGCATACTTTCTCATTACTTCTCAATGCCCCCTCCCCCCATCTTCAGGGGAAAGACCTCTGCAGTAAACACATAATGCCAGTGAGTTTTTCAGCAAATCTCCACTTTTACAATAGGGGCGAGAGAGGAATTTGTTCGGTCCATTTTGACACATTTCCCCTCAATCTGACACACTCAGACTTGCTTCTGAATCAGAAGGCAATGCCCAGTCATATTGCAAAAAGAGGCGGATTTAGGGGAGCTCAACCGGTTTGGTCAAACACAGAGCACAGTCTCGAGGGCACTTCAGGGGGTGTCACAACAATGTTGTAGAATGGAAGGCGAGAAGCTTGGGGGAACCAAACTTTGACATCACACAGGGCGCTGCTGAAATTTCAGACCCCAAAGCTCTGCCACTGCTGCATACTGCTATGAAATTTGCAAGGCAGTTTCAGTGTGCAAAAAAGTAAAGGTAAAGGTACCCCTGACCGTTAGGTCCAGCTGCGGACGACTCTGGGGTTGTGGCGCTCATCTCGCTCTATAGGCTGAGGGAGCTGGCGTTTGTCCGCAGACAGTTTTTCCAGGTCATGCAGCCAGCATAACTAAGCTGCTTCTGGCGAACTAGAGCAGCGCATGGAAACGCCATTTACCTTCCCACCGGAGTGGTACCTATTTATCTACTTGCACTTTGACGTGCTTTTGAACTGCTAGGTGGGCAGGAGCTGGGGCTGAGCAACGGGAGCTCACCCCATTGCGGGGATTCGAACCGCTGACCTTCCAATCGGCAAGCCCCAGGCTCTGTGGCGCCACCCACGTCCCACACTGAACTACAATTCCCATCTGCCCCAACAAGCATGGCTGGGGATGAATTGAGTTGTTTAGCAAAATCTGGATGGACAAAAGTTCCCCAGACCTGATGGACTGGCAGTATTTTTCTCATTTATTTATTTAGGTGAGAAATGAGCCTGCTTCCCTCTGCCCTTCAGTGATTTATTTGCCTTCCCGTCCCCCCTGAAAAAAATCCAGTGGAAGCCCATTGTGTCATCTCCTCCCATTTGGTTGTGGGTTTCCCATCTTATCCTGCTGGGGAGGGAAAGAGCAGAGCTATGGTGGCTACATCACCAGCGCATTCCAGGAAACCACCGCTTGCAGAGCTTAGTCATCTTTTTCACTGAATCAGCTGCTTTAATAGGTTTCCAGAGCACTGTGCCCTCCGCTCTCCCTGATCCATTCCCCCCTACTCTTTTTCCATTAGCAGAAGGATTTGTCATATTTTAAGGAAGAGTCAAGGGGAGAAAAATTACCCCGAAGACACTTCACAATTGATTAGGCTTCCAAATTGACTCCCCTGTGCTTGTTCCTAAATTTAGTTTGAGACAGTGATTTGCCATAAATTGTCATGTTGGTGAGAAAGCCTTGCAAGAGGCAGGTGCTGGCTGTGCCAGATTTTGGCATCAAGTGAGGGAGTGACGCTCAGCAACCTTGCACATTGCTTTGTGTGCCAGCTCAAGGGATAATTTATGGCCATGGCAGTCTCCACACCTGCAAAATGAAGGAGCAGCTGCGTCCATTCCTTTCCAAATCATTTGCTTTTGGGGGAAAAATAATAAGGTGTGCCTACAGGATCAGGATATAAGCTTTCACCAGAATAGCAAATTTTCAGAAAGCTTTCACTACCTCTCCTACAGGAGGCAGACGGCTGTTTTTAGAGGTGATAATGGTGGGCAGAACACATTAGATGTCATTTATTATAAAATTGCTATCTCACCTTTTCCCCAAGATACCATCCATGGCTCTTCCTGGCACCTTCCATGTTATCTTGGAAGTATGTTTCCGAGCACAATTCTAAGTGTTGGTGCTAACCTTTAAAGTCCTAAATGGCCTCAGCCCAGTATACCTGAAGCAGTGTCTCTACCCCCATTGTTCAGCCCGGACAATGAGGTCCAGCGCCAAGGGCCTTCTGGAGTTTCCCTCACTGTGAGAATCAAGGTTACAGGGAACCAGGCAGAAGAGGGACATCCTCCTACCAGATGTCAAGGAAATTAACAACTATCTGACTTTTAGAAGACACCTGAAGGCAGCTCTGTTTAGGGAAGTTTTTAATGTTTAATGTTTTATCCCATTATTATTATTATTATTATTATTATTATTATTATTATTATTAATGTTGGCTGGATGGTTTTATATATAATTGTTGTAAACACTCTGAAATTTTTATGAATGTAAAATTCATAAATATGTAAATATGTATGTAATTCTTATATATATATAAATACATAAAATGGGAAGGCAAGGGGAACTTTTTAAAAAAATGTTGGCTGGGGAAACCCAGCCAGATGGGCGGAGTATGCATGAATGATGATGATGATGATTTTCAAAACAACCCACAGAGGTATAGATTATTGATGAGAAATAAGTGCAAGGTTGCCCAATGAGCTTCATGATTGAGCAGGGATGTAGACCCTGGTCTCTATGGTCCTAGTCGTACACACTAACCACTACACCATGATGGATCTGTGATCGCACTGCTTGGTGATGTTCTCATAAAAGATCATTCCCATGTAGAGTTCCCCACCTCTCACTTACCACAGTATTGCACATTTATCTGGCCTCTGCATTGCAAAATGTCTCCCCCTTTGCAGACCATGAAAATGTGGGTCCCACGTTGGCTGTTTTTCTGAGGGGAAATTTGGGGATGTGAAAACTATTGATGCAACTTTCCCCACAAAATGTGACAGAATAAAGCACTGAGTGGCAGCCAGGTTTGGAATAAGCAACATTCTTTCATTAACGCCCAGTGTACCAAGAGGAAAACTTTACACCAGCATAATTACACCAACTTAGCTTCTTGTGTATAAGTTTCTTGCTTAGTTGGCCTTAGGGAAGACAGTAGTTCTCCCTCCCAGCTCATATGCTATGGATGGGGATAATGCTATCACTCACAGACAGCATGGTATAGTGGTTAGAGGGCTGGCCTAGGACTGTGCAGACCATGGTTCAAATCCCCAAGTAGCCATGAAGTTTCATGTGAAGAGCCTAGCCTAATTCAACCTAATCTACCTCACCAGGTTGTTGCAAGAAAAAATGGAGGGATGAATTCACAGGGAGAAGGACAGAACTAAAATATCAAAGATGAATAACATTGCCCCACCTTACAGGGCCATTAAAAGTTATACTGAATTCATTCAAGTGGGTTGCATACTTGCAAACTACTATAAATGCTAATTATATTTACTAATCTAAAGAAATATCTGACAAGTGTTTTGAGGTTAAGAATAAAAGGAGTTAGGGAAAAAAATACCCTGTTTTGTAACCAAAAGAAGGTGTTATTTTGCCTGTTTCATTTATGTGTAAGGAAAAGTCAATACTCTTTTTGTTTTGTTTTTGTTTTCAAGGTGTGGCAGGATATAATTTAGCAGAGGAAAAAACAGAATCTTTTTCTACTTCTTTATATTTTCTTTCTGAAGCTCTTCCTGTGGTGCTAGACACAGAATCTGCAGGGGGTTCTAATAGATTTCCATTTCAGAGAGACCTTTGATTACAGTTTTGTTCCCAGAAATATTGGCTGGGGCATGGAGGATGCTACGGACGGTGAAGGCACTTCCTAAGGAGCACACTGAATCCTGTCCAGAGACAGAGATTAAAACAAGAATAGTTTTATTATATACTGAAATGATAATTACCGGATCTCAAGGTATGGCTGCAGAGTGATAAGCGCCCTTCTCATATTATCCCCAGGGGGAAGTGAAATCTCAGGGCAAGAAGGTAAAACTATACCATAAAATATAGCCTGAGCTGCAGACTTTAGCAGATGGCAGTGTTTCTCTTGATAGCATGAACAGGTTCACCAGCTCTTCTTAAAAGCATGGGAACAGGCTAGGTCCTTGTGTGTTGGCAATTTGGCAATCTTACCTATATGGCATGTATTCACAGTAAGGATTCTGTTTAGCACTGCAGACCCTCCAAGTTTCCCTATTTACCAGGGACAGTCCCAGATTTACAGAAGCTGTTTGATCCGCGAATGTCCCACTTTTCCTTAGGACGCCCCTATTTCCATCAGAGAAATGTTGGAGGGTATGATGTTATTCAACTCCCAAGCCATCTGAAGGCCGCCTTGTACAATGGTACCTCGGGTTACATATGCTTCAGGTTACAGACTCTGCTAACCCAGAAATAGTGCTTCAGGTTAAGAACTTTGCTTCAGGATAAGAACAGAAATCTTGCTCCGGTGGTGCGGTGGCAGTAGGAGGCCCCATTATCTAAAGTGGTGCTTCAGGTTAAGAACAGTTTCAGGTTAAGTACGGACCTCCGGAACGAATTAAGTACTTAACCCGAGGTACCACTGTACAGGGAAGATTTTTAACGTTTAATGCATGGGTAGGCAAACTAAGGCCCGGGGGCCGGATCTGGCCCAATCGCCTTCTAAATCTGGCCCACGGGCGGTCCGGGAATCAGCATGTTTTTACATGAGTAGAATGTGTCCTTTTATTTCAAATGCATCTCTGAGTTATTTGTGGGGCCTGCCTGGTGTTTTCACATGAGAAGAATGTGTGCTTTCATTTAAAATGCATCTCTGGGTTATTTGTGGGGCATAGGAATTCATTCATTCATTTATTTTTCCAAATATAGTCCGGCCCCTCACAAGGTCTGATGGACAGTGGACCGGTCCCTGCTGACCATTAGGTCCAGTCGTGACCGACTCTGGGGTTGCGGCACTCATCTCGCTTTACTGGCCGAGGGAGCTGGTGTACAGCTTCCGGGTCATGTGGCCAGCATGACTAAGCCACTTCTGGCGAACCAGAGCAGCGCACAGAAACGCGTTTACCTTCCCACCAGAGCGGTACCTATTTATCTACTTGCACTTTGACGTGCTTTCGAACTGCTAGGTGGGCTGGAGCAGGGACCGAGCAACGGGAGCTCACTCCGCCGCAGGGATTCGAACCGCTGACCTTCTGATCAGCAAGTCCTAGGCTCTGTCGTTTAACCCACAGCGCCTTGTCCTTATATGTGTTGGAGCTCCCCAATGGCATCTCCAGGTAGGGCTGGGAAAGACCCCCCCCCCAACTAAAATCCCGGAGAGCCATTTCCAGGCAGCATAGACAATACTGAGCTACATTGGTCGATATGGACTGATTCAGTACCAGGTATCTTTCTGTGCCAATGGCCTCTGTATCAGAGTGGTCGTTTCTATATTAGAAAATACAAGAAGAGCCCTGCTGGATCAGGTCAAGGGCTCTTCTAGTCCAGCATTCTGTTCTCACAGTGGCCAGCCAGATACCTGTGGGAAACCCACAAGCAGAGCACAAGAACACTCTCCACTGCTGTGGTTTCCAGCAATTGGTATTCAGAGGCATTGCTACCCCCAACTGTGGAAGCAGCAACAATTCTCCTGCTATCTCTGTTGTGGACCCTGGTCCCATGCATTGGTACAGATACCTCCAGAACATGCCTGTCCTTCATCCCGCCAGAAACTATACTAGCATGACTCTTTTGTCACCCTTTTTTCCAATCTGTTTCATCTGACGCCCTGTCTAAGCGATCTTCACCTGGCAGTCACACCTCCTGTCAAGTCTAATATAAACTCCAAGCACTTTAGCTTCAGATGCTGTAGAAACCAGAAGGTCTCCTGCAGAGCGCCTCTTGTTTTCCTCCTCCATCTGCAGCTGCTGCTCACAGCATCATCTCAGGTGACTCCCCATCTGCTTTGATTAATGCACTACCTCTTTGTAATGCAGTCCCTATCTCCGCCGGGACCGCAATTTGCTCTCCGGCAAAGTCTACATTCCCAAAATGTGTGCAGCTGAGTTTTCCGTATTTGGGGAAATTGCCGCCAACATCTGGCTTTCAGACTGTGTCCCAGTTTATCCCATAGGTATAACCTGTTCAGCAAATTCAACAAAGAGCCAACTGAGGATCACAATGCATGCATCTGATGAATTTGATTCTTGTCCACAAAAGGATATGCTGTAATTATGTTGCTGGTCTTTAAGAAGGCACAACTCTCTTGCTTGGCTTTTGTTGTTGCTCCATTCATTAAGCGTATCTTATAATAGTAGTAGTAGTAGTAGTAGTAGTAATTTATTTATACCCTGCCCATCTGGCTTCCAACAAAATATTAAAATACAATAGTAGTCCATCAAATATTAAAAGCATTCCTAAACAGGGCTGCCTTCAGATGTCTTCTAAAAGTCTGGTAGTTGTTGTTCGCTTTGACATCTGGTGGGAGGGCGTTCCACAGGGCAGGTGCCACTACTGAGAAGGCCCTCTGCCTGGTTCCCTGTAACTTGGCTTCTCGCAGTGAGGGAACTGCCAGAAGGCCCTCAGTGCTGGACCTCAGTGTCCGGGTAGAACGATGGTGGTGGAGACGCTCCTTCAGGTATACTGGACCAAGGCAGTTTAGGGCTTTAAAGGTCAGCACCTACACTTTGAATTGTGCTCAGAAATGTACTGGGAGCCAATGCAGGTCTTTCAAGACCAGAGTTATATGATCTCGGTGGCTGCTCCCAGTCACCAGTCTAGCTGCCACATTCTGGATTAGTTGTAACTTCCAGGTCACCTTCAAAGGTAGCTCCACATAGAGCGCACTGCACTAGTCCAAGTGAGAGTAACCAGAGCATGCACCACCCTGGTGAGACAGTCCGTGGGCAGATAGGGTCTCAGCCTGCATACCAGATGGAGCTGATAAACAGCTGCCCTGGACACAGAATTGACCTTCGCCTCCATGGAGAGCTGTGAGTCCAAAATGACTCCCAGGCTGCGCACCTGGTCCTTCAGGGGCACAGTTACCCCATTCAGGACCAGGGAGTCCTCCACACCTGCCCGCCTCCTGTCCCCCAAAAACAGTACTTCTGTCTTGTCAGGATTCTACCTCAATCTGTTAGCCACCATCCATCCTCCTTATTTATTTCCATTGCATTAATGCCCTATTTCTGCTCATTCATGCAGTATGTTTTCCAACACATTCACCAGTAAAATAAGCATTTGGTGCACATCTTTTAGTTAAGATTTGCATTTTCATGTGCATTGTTTGCACACACAGAGAGACACACATACACTGGAAAATTCATAGAATTGCATAATCTGACTAGGAGTTGCAACCAACAGATTTGTTGAAAAGCAGACCACACCAATTCCTCCCCCTCACTAATCACATCTCCCTGTGACCAACGACATCCAAATGGCATGTGTGTAATTGCTAATATGTATTCTGGATATATTACAGCTGAAAGAAAAGGTGCTGCAAAGGGCAAGCAAAATGATCGATGGGTTGGAGTAGCTCCCCCAAAGGGAAAGCTTACACCTTTTGTGTGTTCTTTTTTTTAGTTTAGGAAAAATGTTGAGTAAGTGGGGCATGACAGAAGGGCATAAAATTACACAAGTTGTGGTAAATGGGGATGGAAAGGTGTTTTTTCACCCTTCCTTCCTTCCTTCCTTCCTTCCTTCCTTCCTTCCTTCCTTCCGTTTGCTAGCTAACTAGCTAACTCCGGGGCGTACGAAAGGTGTGTGTGGAGGGGGCAGGCCACCCTGGGCACCACTCTGTGGGGGTGACAAGGTGGCCCACTGCCCCCACCAAGTGTAGAGTGGCTGAGGGCACATGCACAGTTAGTTTGGGCACTGCTCGCATGGCGTCTGTATGAGCTACCGCTCTCACGCGCCGTCTGCGTGAGCTTCCGTACGGGCTGCCTCTTGCACAGTGACCATACAGGCTGCCACACATGTGCTGTCCATACGGATGTCACACGTGCACCACTGGGAGGTTCACCCCACCCCTCGGCATCCCACCCCGGGTGCTAGAGAGAGTTCCTATGCCACTGCACAGAGTCACCCAGTGAATGAAAAGAAGACAAGAACAAAGACTTCTCCGCTCTGTAAACAGTTAATGCTAGTCATTGAGAACAATACTGTGAGAGGGACAAAACTTGTCAGATCCAGCAAATAAGGTAAGAAAGGTAAAGGTAAGGAACCCCTGTATGGTTAAAAATAATTTATAATAATAATTCATTATTTATACCCTGCCCACCTGGCTGGGTTTCCCCAGCCACACTGGGCAGCTCCCAACCAAATGTTAAAAACACAATACAGCATTAAACATTAAAAACTTCCCTAAACAGGGCTGTCTTCAGATGTCTTTTAAAAATAAGATAGTTGCTTATTTCCTTGACATCTGCTGGGAGGCCGTTCCACAGGGCAGGTGCCACTACCAAGAAGGCCCTCTGTCTGTTTCCATGTAACGTCGCTTCTCAAAGTGAGGGAACCACCAGAAGGCCCTCAGTGTACCTCAGTGTCTGGGCTGAATGATGGGGGCTAAGTCCAGTCAAAGGCAACTATGGGGTTACAGTGCTCATCTTGCTTTCAGGCCGAGGGAGCTGGCATTTGTCCACAGCCAGCCAGTGTGGTGTAGTGGTTAAGAGCGGTAGCCTCGTAATCTGGGGAACCGGGTTCGCGTCTCCGCTCCTCCACATGCAGCTGCTGGGTGACCTTGGGCCAGTCACACTTCTTTGAAGTCTCTCAGCCCCACTCACCTCACAGAGTGTTTGTTGTGGGGGAGGAAGGGAAAGGAGAATGTTAGCCGCTTTGAGACTCCTTAAAGGGAGTGAAAGGCGGGATATCAAATCCAAACCTTCTTCTTCTTCTTCTTCTTTCCAGGTCATGTGGCCAGCATGACTAAACTGCTTCTGGCACAACAGAACACTGTGACAGAAGCAAGAAAGCACGGAAACTCCACTTACCTTCCCGCCACAGCAGTACCTATTTATCTACTTGCACTGGTGTGCTTTTGAACTGCTAGGTTGGCAGGAGCTGGGATTGAACAACGGGAGCTCACTCCATTGTGGGGATTTGAACCGCTGACCTTCCAATTGGCAAGCCCAAGAGGCTCAGTGGTTTAGACCACAGCACCACCCACATCCCTTCCAATCCAGCAAATAGGGATGAGCAGACAGGAAATTTCAAGAGGCATGCTAGGCGGTGTACATTCAAGGTACAGAAAAACATGCCCTACCAAGTCAGATGATTGGAGCATTTAGCTCAACATTTTCTACACCAACCAGCAGCAGCAGCCCTCCAGAGTCTCAGGAATGAACCAGAAGTCTTGTCTGTGTTAAACAAAAATGTACTAGGAGTGTGTGTTGGCTCAGAGTGTAGTCCTAGGGTGGTAGAACTGAAGAGTATGAACAGTAATCTAGTCCAGTCCTCTACAGTGCAGAAATCGTTGGTTGGTTGGCATCCATCTGTCGTGGGAGGAGTGCTGTAGAGAAACCGCTGCCTCCTGAATTGTTTTCCCTGCCTTTACAGCACTGAAGTGACCTCTCTGAGGAACAAGCCTGGGTAATGTGTATGGAGGTCCTGGGGTCTGAGACGACAAGACCCCTCTCTTCACCTCACTAATGTGGTCCAGAGGAAAGCAAAGCAGTACTTTTGACATCAGGATGCATGAATTGCCATAAGGAAGTGTACAAGATACCACCCCACCGCTCCCAGATTTGTGTAAGGTTTACTCCTTATTGGAGTAATATGGAGGTATCCTTTCCCCTCAGGAGTCAAAGTGCAATTCTGGCAAACGATAGTTTATTGTGATACACAAACTAGAAAATGATGGCTTGCTTTCAGGCAGACCCAGCATACCAAGAAGAAACCGAGATATTGGCATCGGGTTTTGTTTTGTGCTCTTGGGGATGTTTTGTCAAATGCTTTTGTTCTCTTTAATTCAGCTAACAATATTTATTACCAAAGCAGTCTTCTTTTTGAAGCTGTGAATTGCCAATTAAAGTTGATCCCTTGAAGTAATCTTCACTTTCCTTCTTCCTTATGACTGATTCATATTTCAAATACAGCATTAAGAGGAAAATGAATGGCGTAGTTGTTTTTTTCCCCACCCAAGAAAATAAAGGATGCTCTTTATTTATTCTGCAACTGCTTTCTAAATCACACAGATGAAGGAACAATTAGACAGCCTGCCTTTCAATTATAATCTGAATTTCATGTAAGCAAACATATTACATCGACGTAGGCTAATCCTGTCTGTGCTGGAATGAGCAAATAACAGCAGGGGGTGAAAGAAATGGATAAGAAATTGGGCCAGCAGGTTTGACAGTTACAGGCCAGCATAGGATAAATAACATTTACTATTTTTGATGTCACTGAAGTTAATCATTACCCAAGTCAGAATATTGGTTTGCCCTGATCATAGAACCCAACTGCATTCAGCTCCAGTACCCAAGGGATTCTTCACTAGGTCAGAATGCACTATTATCCAGAGAAGAATTCCTGCCTTCCATTCCCACCCATTTCTCTTGCTGCTACTATGATCTTTTTCAGGGTCTCCAGGATGCTATGGCAGACTCCAAGTTACTAGCCTTATCTTCACTTCCAAACACCTGGTCCAGTTCCTTAGCATGTGGTTCAGGATTCAGACAGCTCACCCACCTCTGAGCCGAAGGCTGAGCTCATAGCAGCAGCCAGCTAAGTACCTTTGAGAGATCAGTCAAGTTCTTGAAAAGGATTTGGATCTCACCACTTCCCAAATAATGTCATTAGGAGTGCAATGAGGTCCAAGCTAGGTATGGAATAAGCTGGATAATTTTATTTGCTGCGTGTTGGGAGGCGGAAGGAAAGCAGCCAACCAGAAGGGGGGACTTGTCCATCCAAAGTTGTCGCTGTTGCTAGAACTAGTGTAGTCTAGTGAACTTTGAGCCCAGATGTCACTAGTTCAAATATCACCTTTCCCATGATGTTATTGTCACCACAAACAACCCACTGCCTTTCAACCTTAGTTCCCAGTGTTGGACCTAAACCACTTCAGGCTGAATGTGGGGGTTCGCATAGAATAATGGAACTGCAGAGTTGGAAGGGACCCACAGGATCTTCTAGTCCAACCCCTTGAAATGCAGGAATCGCTGTTAAAGAATCCCTGACAAATGGCTGACAGATGTCTATACAACCTCATCTTAAGATGAGTGTGTGAATGGTTCTCCATTAAAAGAAAAGAAATCCCTCTGCATAAAACTAGTATGTCAGAGAGCAGGATCTTATGTTAGCTTTTCCCTTGACACCCAGAATTTTATGTACAGGATGATGATGATGATGATGATTTTCATTTGGTGTTGTGAGCCTCCCCCTGAAGTCATGCCTCTGTCCCCTCTGAACTCAGCCATCTGGGTCTCAGCTGAGCCAGAATGAGGAAGATACAGTGGTACTTCAACCTGGTGGAACTTGCTATAGGACTGCCCAAGGTGTTCAGGGTTTTCAATGCAAAAAGCAAAACCTTGAGCCGTTCCCAATTGCATACTGGCAACCACTGCAGTTTTCACAGCGGACGTGTTACATAATGTTGACAGAAGCTTTGAGAATAATAAAGCACTATGCAAATTATGCGTGTTATTATTACCAAAGGATGCAGAGAACGTTCTCCAGTTTTCATTTGGAAATTGCAATTTCAGTCTAATAAAAATATAAAAATTCAATAGGATAAAAGTAAAAATAAAACACACTTGGATGTACATTCATCGTTATTCAGCCTTGCTAAGGGACACTCTTTTCCCTGCAAGTGTCAGCTCCTTTCTCCTACTTGATTAGTTCAGCCAGTGAGCCAGATTTGTATAGTTTGTAGCCAATGAACAGTTGCAGTATAAATAAGAAAAACAAAAAATCAAGGCAATCCAAGGGTAAGTGGAAACAACTCAGTTTTTAGGACTTCAAACCATCAAGAATGCTTTTTTCTGGGGGATGCAGGAGTACGCATAGCCCTAAACATTTTGTGAATCTAATGGGAGAAGAAACAAATATATTAAAATTGTTACTTTCTTCTTTAGCATGGTGGATCGTAAGTTCCATTGCTACTTCCGATGGCAGCCTTATTTCCTGCCACAGTGTTTCCTGAGTCTCAGACAGAAGCAAGCATTTAATGTGTGAAGTAGGAGTTGGAATCTAGCACAGTGATAGGTCATTTTCGTTGTTACCACCTCCGATGGCGGCTTCATTTCCTTTCCCAGTGATTTTCTTGAGTCAAAATGAGAGTATCCCTAAACAACAATAACAACAACAACAACTTCTTCTTTTTCTTTTTCTTTTTCTTCTTCTTCTTCTTCTTCTTCTTCTTTTAAAAAAGCACTGACCATCAACATGTAAAATTATAGGGATGCACCCAACATTGCCATTCTGTTTGTGCATCAGGTTTCTGCTTCTGCTGTGGAACTTCCCTCTCCTCATAAAGAACAGAGAGTGGATTCATTTCCACCCTGATGCTATTGGAGGTACACTTCCTTGAGACAGTGTCACAGGTTCACAAGCTGTCAAGAGACTTCTTGGCAGGGGCAGGGGCTGAAGGGGAATGGGATGACCATATGGAGGATGATCTGGAGGAGAAGCCTAATAACAGAGGAGGTTTAGGATGAGAGTTTTCCATCTTGTAGATGGGCTACCTTCCCAGGTTGATGAGCCCCATCTGCCCTTCACTTCTATGTCCATTTTGGGCAGAATTTGTCTTCTTGGCCATTGTTTCTGCTATTCATCTTTCCTGCTCAATCCTCCAGAGCCTGTCTTTGCCTGCAGGGTATAGGCAGGTACCTAACTCACTGAAGGTTTGAGACCCATCAGCTACCCTCATCTGGTTCAGCTGGCCAGATGGAGCCATTTCCAGGGTGTGACTGCTGTTGTATACTGATAGCTTCTAGGAGTCCCAGGTGAGAGCTGAGTGCAGGGTGGGGACCAAAGGTGGACAAACTACCCCAGAAGGAGCACGACATGTCCCCCACATCCCCTATGCCACCCCTAACACCCAACAGCACATGCAATCTGCACTCCTCATTAAGGAGTTCAGTCTATGTGCTGGCTATAATATTCACCACTTAAAGACATTCACTTCAAATTATCTGCGCCCATTAAAAAGGGCTGTAGCTCAGTGGTTGAGCATCTGCTTTGCATGCAAAAAGTCCCAGGTTCAATCCCTGGCTTCTCCAGGTAGACACCTCCGCCTGAAACCATGAAGAGCTGCTGCCAGCCAGTGCAGGAAATACTGTGATAGATGGATCAATGGTCTGGCTTGCTATAAGGCAGCTTTCTGTGTCAGTGTTGCAGACCTTTCATATAGAATTCTTATATACTTGCACACAAGAGCTCAAAAGGTCTTGCACCTTGCCTTTGAGTTTTGTACAGGTACATGAATTTTTGCATGTCTAGCAAGCCTTGTCAAGAGAAATTCAGACTGTCTTTCTCCAGCTGTTTTCAATTTTGCATGCTGTTGTCTTACTTGGTCTGTCCCCAGACCGTACTTTTCATTATTTTTTATTTGTACATCTCTTTTGTATTTGACAGTATTTTTTATATATAAAAAAACCATTCTAGGAATTCAATGCACAGACGGTGTCAGTTTATTGAAAGGCTTTTATATATTCATATTTTGGAGTCTGTAATTACCCCTCATGAGCAAAGCGGAGAACTCACATCTCATGCCGGCTGCCTTCCTTTCCCTTTCAAGCTAAATGCAATTGCAGATGGCTCTAATTTTTTTTGGCAATGCTTTTATTAATAGAACAGGTTGCTACAAAGCAACACTGTTTGCATGATACAAAATTAATTAGAAAAAGTCTGTTTTAATTTATAAATATGCAATTACAGTTATACAAATAAGAAGTTGGGACTTTTGCTTCGTTCCCAGTGGGTTTGGAGCTGCTTGCTTGGGGTGCTTCAGTGAGAAGCTTTGCCTTGCTGGCACAGCTATAAAAAGAGACAATTTGAGCCTCTCTGATGGGAATTGCAAATCTATTAAAACATATTTCATGAGTTTGTTCAAATTAAGGACTGTGGGAGCAAGCAGACTGATTTGCAAGAGAGCTTGCTTAGTTTGATAACATGCACAGAGAGAGTGAGTGAGTGAGGGAAGCTTCACACAGATCTCCTTTGGTGCCAAGATTTTGAAAGGCTACTTTGCACATGCCACATGCATCATTTGGTAATAACAGTATCAAGTGTGGGCCTATAGCACATTCACAGAGTCATCTGGTGTTATTCGACGCATTTGCTTCATCAGCATAAGGAATGCTGCTTTGCAGTGTTACATATTCTGATTTTATTAACTGCTTTTAAAAATATGTTTTGTTACTTGCACAGCACTTGGAGACAATTGTAATTAAGTGGTATATAAATGGCTGAAATATCTTAAAAAGTAGAGACATCACCTTGCCAACAAAGGTCCGTATAGTTAAAGCTATGGTTTTCCCAGTAGTGATGTATGGAAGTGAGAGCTGGACCATAAAGAAGGCTGATCGCTGAAGAATTGATGCTTTTGAATTATGGTGCTGGAGGAGTCTCTTGAGAGTCCCATGGACTGCAAGAAGATCAAACCTCTCCATTCTTAAGGAAATCAGCCCTGAGTGCTCACTGGAAGGACAGATCGTGAAGCTGAGGCTCCAATACTTTGGCCACCTCATGAGAAGAGAAGACTCCCTGGAAAAGACCCTGATGTTGGGAAAGATGGAGGGCACAAGGAGAAGGGGACGACAGAGGACGAGATGGTTGGATAGTGTTCTCAAAGCTACCAGCATGAGTTTGACCAAACTGCGGGAGGCAGTGGAGGACAGAAGTGCCTGGCGTGCTCTGGTCCATGGGGTCACGAAGAGTCGGACACGACTAAATGACTAAACAACAAATGGCTGAAATAAATTGTAACTAAAAATAAATGAATATGCTTCCTTTCCACCTCCATCCCTGCATCCTGCATGCCCCTAAATCTATTCTGGGCTTTCCTCAAAACTCTCTAGAGCAGATTTGGGGAGAGCCTGGGGCACATGCAAAGAACAGAGAGGGAAAAATGTTCATTTGGACACACAAAAAACAATCATTGTACTGACAGAGCAAGTGCATTGGATGCCACCCATATAATTTCACTGTTGGAAGGTAGCTTGGAGGTCACTTAGTCCAAACCACTGCCCAGTGCAGGATTTTGCAGCTGTGGCATACCTGAAAGATGACTACATGGCCACTACTTACGTTAGATCCCACCAACTTCCATTGCTGAACTTCTTTTACTATTTGGCAGTTTCTCCTAACATTGAGGTGAAAGCTGCTTCCTTGCAATTTCTACCTATTAACTTAACATCATGACCAGCACATGCTCTTAAGTGTAAGAAAGAAATAGATAGTATAAGGTAAAGGTAACAGGGCCCCTGACCATTAGGTCCAGTTGTGACCAACTCTGGGGTTGCTGTGCTCATCTCGCTTTATTGGCTGAGGGAGCCGGCATACAGCTTCCGGGTCATGTGGCCAGCATGACTAAGCCACTTCTGGCAAACCAGAGCAGTGCATGGAAACGCCGTTTAGCTTCCCGCCAGAGCGGTACCTATTTATCTACTTGCACTTTGACGTGCTTTCGAACTGCTAGGTTGAAGGAGCAGGGAACGAGCAACAGGAGCTCACCCCGTCGTGGGGATTCGAACCGCCAACCTTCTGATCAGCAAGTCCTAGGCTCTGTGGTTTAACCCACAGCGCCTCCCACTTCCTTGCAATTTCTACCTATTAACTTACATCATCACCAGCACATGCTCTTAAGTGTAAGATAGAAATAGATAGCATAGGCACTTGATATTACAGGCTTGGCAGCAGAAGCAGTGCTCAGGGGTTCAGGAATCAGGCAAGGCATTCAGAACTTGAACAAAAGCAATGAAGATGTCCCAATGGTTTCCATACCCTACCCACCCAGCCAGCTTTGAAATACAAGGTGGCATGTTCTTACTCATGAAATTCACTTGCTTTGCAGGAATGCCATGATTGCAAACTCATGCCGCTCCAAGACAGGTGAGTTTTCTCCACTCTGTGGAGGTGGTGCCTGGCTTTGAGTGACAATGCCACACCCTCCTGTTCAATCTCTCTTGCTGTGACCCACAGCTCTTCCCAGGCTCTACTGAGGCTCTCCACTCTTTTGAGAAATCAGGTTGGGAACCAGAATCTCTGCTCCCCCTTCTGAAGCAGCTGAAGATGAGGCATCATGGGAAACGTTCTTCTCACCTAACCTCATTTCCCAACAATCAGCACCTCCATTTCTTCCTCCTCCTTGTCAGGTGTGTGTGCAGGAGCCAGGCCCTGTGACCAATAGGACTCTGCAGGACTGGGGCCTTCCTAAGTTTGTTCTGGAGAGGCAAGGCACAGCCACACAGGTGAGGCCAATTGGTAACTCACAGCACCTGGAGGCAAGAGCCGGGAAGGGATATAAGGTCAGCATTTTCCCTTTGGGTCTTTGCCATAGCAACACGTTCCCTGCCTTGCTGCTTTTGACTCCTTGCTTCTTGATCCTCAGACCCCTGACTTCATGACTCCTTGCTTCTTGATCCTCGGACCCTTGACTTTGTGACCCCTTGCTTCTTGATACTCGGACCCCTGACTTCGTGACTCCTTGCTTCTTGATCCTCAGACCCCTGACTTCATGACTCCTTGCTTCTTGATCCTTGGACCGCTGACTTCGTGACTCCTTGCTTCTTGATACTCGGACCCTTGACTTCTTGATTCCTTGCTTTCTGACCCTCGGTCTCTTGGCTTTCTGACTCCTGGCTTCTGGACTCCTGTTCCTGCTCCCACCCTGCCATCTTGCCCCTGGTCCCGACATCCCCAGCCAGGACTTCAATCGCCCATGAACCGGACTGTGAAACTCCTGTGATGGGGACTGGCCAACCCAGTCCCAACAGCATCACAGAAGAAGTTGTGGGTGTCACAACGGCCACTAGTTTTTGTCTTTACCATAAAGAATAACAAAGAAGATGTCTTCTCCATCTACATGACAGCCTTCAAATATTTGAAGCCAGCTATGGTGTCAATCCTACATTAAAAACGCATTATACTAGGAACAAATGCTTTGCTAAAATGTGTATGTTAGGCAATATCTCACACAAAGAGAAACCTCATTCTTTGGTTCCAACTATATATTTTGCATGTGGCTCTGGTTGGTGGTGGGGAAACCAAAGTAGATTTAACAACCTAAAGTCTTGGCACCTCTGGTCTGCTCCCACTGGTAGTGCTATCTCAAGTGTCTCCGGCAATTGTCTTTTCTGCTGGCTTCCTGAACTTTTCTAAAACAAAACCAAACAAATCACGAAAACATCTAGAGATTGAACCTGGGTCCTTCTGCATGCAAATGTGACATGATGTCCAACACTTCCAGAGTTCCCTGCTGCAGATCCCAAAGGCCACCTTCTAAATTCTGGATCTGCCCAAGCCTACAAAGAAATATTTATAATCTGCATATTAGCTTCTTTCCCCATTCACTTTCTAATTCAGCCTATCAGTCAGAACCCATGTCACGTTAAAACATTCATGATCTTTGCGGTCACTGAATAAAAAATATGGAAGCAGTTATTACATATCTGCAGGCTCATTGCTATAGTTTGCAAATTGCTTCGGGTTTCTTTAGGTGGAATTGCCCTCTGGAAATCCATCTCTTTCGAGCATGGAGTCAAAAAAAGTGGAATTATCATCATTTGTTATGGACCTACATAAATCCGTTAGGCTTTCTGCCCTGGAATAAACAGGCAAATTAATTCCCCTGCATTAATGTATTAATAGGCCACAAAGGTGCAGCTTTGGGCTACCATTTATCATAATCCATCATGGCCGAGAGCATGTACAGTCAGATTTGCTGAATTCCAGGAGTTTATTGCCAGAGCATTCTAAGAGTCTATAACACCCAGATGCACAAATGTTACTAGCATTGGCTGTATTGATTCTGCTCTCTGGGAAGGCAAAGTTTTGGGCTTTTTTATCCACATTTAATTTTACCACTAAATTGCTCCGAAGCTGAATGTTGTTTTTTCTATTGCTGCCCAATTTTAACCTGAAAATTCAAGGGGTATATTCCAAAGCCTGTCCTTTTAGGGAAGAACCCTGGTTTAGTGGTGGAGCACATCCTTTGTATGAAAATATCTTCCAAGGATGGGTGGGGGGGGTGCAGCAGAAGATATGTTGGTGTAACTTGTTCATCCTGGTTTAGCTGGTGCTCAGCTGAAGCTGGTGTAAGCCTCCCAAAAGAGTGGATCCTACATTTGTATTATTATTATTATTATTATTATTATTATTATTATTATTATTATTATTATTATTCGGATAATACGATAAGGAACAGATGGAACCCCTATCTTCAATGGATAAAAACTGCTGGAACAAAAGACATTCGGTGGAAACTAAAGATGCTATGCTGAGGATAATAGTTTGAACCCTTCCAATGGATATGGGGGGGTGAGGGAGAGGAGAGGAAAAAATTGTATGGGAAATTTAAAATTGGAAGGAGAAAAAATAATATAATGTATGTAAAAATCCTGAACTCGAATAAAACTTTTAAAAAAGGAAAATAGAATAATAGACTCATAGAATCGTACACTTGGAAGGGACACCACGGGTCATCTAATCCAACCTCTCAAAATGCAGCAATGCAGCAATAATAATTTTTATTTATTGAATTTTTTAGTCACTTTCTCTTGCCCAGGGCAAACCCAAAGCAACTTACAACCAAACAGACAATCCCTCTGCACACATAAATACATTAAAACCACGAGAGAGAAAAGAAATACATTGGAAACTATCCACTTCTAAAAGGCTGCAGAGAGAGGACAAAGGCCTAGATAAAGAGGAATTTATTTATTTATTTTGCCTATAATGACGGCACCAGGCGAGCCTCCCTGTGGAGAGCATGCCACAAACAGGGAGCCACTGCAGAAAAGGCCCCATTCTCATCTTGCCACGCTCCAGGCCTCTTCTGAGCTCATTCAGCGCAGTCATCTTACCTAGCGATCCAGCACTGAACATCATTTTAAAGGCTTTGTTCCCCAATACCAAACTTAGGTATAACTTGTGGTGTAACTTTAGGTCAGCATAGCACCCCCTTGCTTTATGCAAACTCCTTTTGCATGGATTGTTCCTTTAAACAACATATATGGATGTGTGAAATTGTGCCCAGTTTGCTGTAATTTCTGATCAAAATTTTCTTGGTTTCACTCTGAATTTGGCAGGTGTTTCACCTGGGAAAGGATTTGTAATTTGGCATTGGATTTTTATTTTTAAATGTAAACCCAATGCCTTCCTTTGATACTGGGCAACAGTTCACCAAATCCACTCGAGCACTCTTAAAATTTTCTCGAACGTCTAACATAAAAGTTTAAAATTCAAAATTCCCTTGCTGGGATTTCACATTCAAATTTACTTCCAAACATTATTTTCGTGGTTCAGTTTGCTTCCAACATATACACTGTTTAAATGTTTTCCAACAGCCTCACTGCCAAGTTTTGCTTAAAACTTTATCTTTCAATTTTCGTGCCACCAATTAAGAGGGGAAGGAAACACCCCCAGCTTTGTCAGTGTCCACCATGTTGTATGTTTAATCACTACCTTTGAAAAAAAACAACATCCCCCATTCCTGCTGAGGATCATTCATTCAGAACATTCAAAACACTCTACCTATCCCCTAGATCATTTGAGTCATGGGCTGTAATTTGGCACCATTGATTATTTGACCAATTAAGAGTGGGGGAGAAAACACAGCTCTTTCACGCCGTCAGCCTTGCTAATCACCACCTTTTCAAAGACTTCTTTTTCCCCACTGGCAGTCATCAAAACAAAACAAAACAAAACAAAACTGGAAAAAGTTACTCTTCCCAGTCTTTACCATACCTTAACATTTGTTGAGTTAAAAATTAGATGGCATTTTAATTTTTTCTTTACACCAGGTTGCTCTTCTGTCGAATGCTAGAGACAGTTAGGAATACAGATCTGTCTAGCTCACAACGCTTTGCTCTATTGGAAATCAAGTTGTTATGAGTGACATTTCTTTCCAATATTTCTTCTGGGAAGATCTTTGTACGCACGGCCAACATTTCCCCCCTGACCGAGTTGTCATGCAAAATGATGGCCACTTACTTTGATGAACCAACTCTCATTGATTATTGTGGACTCCACGATTAGACCATTCAACCAAGCAACTGTTTAGAGCAAATGTGGTGTAGAGTCTGAATTACAGTACTTGATTAAGACTTGGGAGAGCGGGGTTCAAATTCTACTCAGTCATCGGGGTGGACTTCTGCGGGCAGATGGGTGTTGTAGTTCAAAGCTCCTGGAGGGCACCCACTTGGCAAATGCATACCATGCTGGCCCTGCTTTACAGAAAGGCCTCTGGGCCATGGTACGTTGCTAGTAGGTCCTAGAGAAGTTTGTTGATGCAAAGTTGAATGGTTTAAGTAAAAACACATCAATCCTTTGGCTAGATGAATAACCACACCATTCCTTGAATGTCTGTATAAATCTCCTCTGGAATTATTATACCACAGAAATTTTCTGGTGGGATGTAAGAATGGATTTAGACACTAGGATAGGATATATTATTTAGTTATTATCCTTCTTTGCTCATGTGAGTGAGATGAGCAGAGTACCAGCTTTAAAACTGGAAGTTAAGACAAGGTTGATTTAACCTCCTGGAAACAGTAGTCCAGGATGCTTTGAGGCATCCCCCTTTCTCCCTTTAAAACAACAATCACACCATAGCTGTAAACTTTCCCCCCTTTTTAAGGGAAATTCCCTTATTCCTAATAGGATTCCTCTCAAGAAAAGGGAAAAGTTGACAGCCATGAGTCGCACACACACATTGTTTTGTGAAGAAAAGTAGTATTCACTTGCTTAACAACTATCTAAGTTACAAAAGTACAAAATCTAAGTTCAGAATGATGTATGAGCTGCAGAGCTCAGACATGCACATGCAATCAGCTTGGAGGCATGATGAAGAAAAGAAAGAGGTCTGCCCAGGTAGGAAAGAAGTATGTAATGTTACAGCTTCCTGTCAAGGCAGACAAAGCAAATTCCACAGAGTTCTCTCTAGTAAAATTTACAGGAAAGCTCTGTGAGCCTCAGTTCCTCCATGTGCCTATCTGGCAAAACATGAATTGTTGGTTTTTACTGCAATAATGCCCCACCAGAAGACACAGATTCCCCAACATCTCTAGCCCACTTCCTTACTCCTAAGTATTTGCCATGCAAAACTACTTCCCTATTAAGGTAATAACCAGATAAAGACATTCTTTGCTGAAGAAGTCTTAGCAGAAACACCTTCTATAACCCCAGATCCCCACTGCTTGAAAAAGGGCAGGTTTAATCATCCTTAAGGAATTGGAGGTTGGTGAGGGTGGAAAGTGATAGCAAAGGAACCTACTACCAATGATTCACATATCAGCAGTTGCTCAGTTGGATGTCTTCAGTATGTTTCTGCCTTGTCACATTCTCCCCTTTGAAAACATTCAAAAGCTTTATTGGGCCTTAGAATATGCCCTTTATCAGAGTGCATTTACATGCGAAATTATTATCTGTTTTATTAAGCCTTTGTGTTTTGTTTTGTTTTTCCAGAGAGGAGAGAGCGCAAATTCCTCCGTGTCATTTTGCTCAGACAGACCATGCCAGGCATGTGGGAAGAAAGGATGCTGATCCATTGTTTCCATAGCAACAGGCAGGGCATGAAACAATTTGGAACCTCCCCTACCTCTGTGAGATAACACACTTCTTCTTCTTTGGCGATCACCCATAGTAGAGTAAACACGGTTTTAACAATGAGTCCGTAAGTGACTGTGGAGGCCAATTCTGGATCCACACGTCCTTCCACAGTGGGGACATTGGTTTCCGGGCGGCAGTTGATCATGGTGTGGATTTGCCAAGCATGCCTTCCTCTTAGCATATTTCTCCCTTGCGTCCTGAGTTCGAGTGTCTTCAAAGCCCATGACACCTTTGGTAAAGGCTTTTCTCCAACTGGAGCTCTCGCAGGCAAGTGTTTGCGTGTCGAGGTCCCCAAGCCACCCCCCTAAATAAATCACAATTCACACAGAATTTTTGTTTAAGGTTTTTGGCATAATTTTGGCCACAACTTTATTAAAATACATAATGTGAGTGGTTACTTAGGCATTGGTTACGAGTATCTGTCCCCGCCCCGGGACACACTGACTTCCGGATTCTAGCGAAAGTCAGTAAGGGAAAACAATATTAGGGAGAGAATGGGGCTGGGCACCATACCATCACCCTTCCCCTCATGCTCCCAGGGGTTTGCACGGCCCTAGCCCCTTGCCGGGTATATGGAAAAATGTATGGCAAACCCCTGGATTCCTTTAATGGAATTACCTTGAAGCAGCAGCATTGGAGGGGCAGGCACAGCCAACCTTTACCCCTCCACCAACCAAATTTTAACCAATGCCTAATCACAACCTTACAAGTTGTGACGATTTGCTACGCAGAAGGAAAAAACCAAATGGCACCAGCCAATCTGCCAAATGGACAAAATTCCTACCAGGCCCCTGCCCCCAAAGCAAATGACCCCATGACAAGCATAGCAATGTCAAACACAACAACCCTAAATTAGGGAGGGTGGGCAGGCGATCCAATGCACACAGCAAAAGAGGCTGAAAAAAGACTGTATGCCAAGAATATATAACCTTCGGGCCAACCCTCTAAATGGTAACATCAAAATCTCCCCAAGAACCCAACTTGGCCCAATCACAGTCAGGGCCATCCAAACGGTTCTACCCAGTAACCTAGAGTAGGTGTCTTGTTAGACTCCACCGCAACACGTGCTCTCCATGAAGGAGAACACGCTTTCCCAATTGTTGGTGTTTATACTACATTTTTAAAAATTTGCCTTGAGACAGTCTTTAAACCTCTTTTGTTGACCACCAGCATTACGCTTTTCATTTTTGAGTTTGGAACAACACAAACACTGTTTTAGGCAGCCTAACTTGAAGGTGAAACCTAAATAGTCACTGAAGTACCTGATGAAGAAGTAGGCTGTTCAGTGGTATCTAAACCAACTCAGTATAAATGATGGTGCTTAAATAAACAACAACAGGGGCACATTCTCAGCTAAATATCTGGTTTGTGTCCCCTTTAAGAGAAACACCTATGACCCAGGAGGCCAGCTCCTGGTGAACCGACTCAAATACATGGCATTGATGTCAATGGGTCTACTTTGAGTATGGCTTACTTTGGATATTGCTTAAGAACTCATTTCTTTAGAGCAGTGCTGGTCTAGCAGCATTTATATTTCACTGTTTGTGGACATCCCAGAAGCTCAGAATTATTATTGCCATATTGCAGATGGGAACCTGATTCCAGGGGAAGCCTGTTCAATTCAGGGTACCTACTGAGTTCATCAGAGAACCAAGGGTCCAAACAGAGACTTCCTGATTCATAGCGCAAGCCCGTTCTCCACTGTGCCACCACAGCTTCCAACCAAGATAGCTTTGGAATGAGATATCACAATAAGCAGTATAAAAATAAGCTGCATAAACATTCATCCAGTGAACGGCGTAAATATTCATCCTTCCTCATGCATGATTCACTCACAATAGTGAAGATGATTTGGCACAAAAAGTTCAAAACATCATGAGAATAGCAGGTTTGCATGAAAAGGCTGTCATCTCACGAGAAACTAAAAGTAACTATAACAAGGTTTTGCTTTGTGTGCACAATTATAAGTAATAAAACTGAGTCATTTGGGCAGAGCTTCTTTCTGTATGAAAAGGTCTGTCTATTGTGAGGTTTCCCAATCCAGGATATCCTCTCTTGTCTTGAGCACAGACAAAAACATGATTCTAAGCTGAAATCTTTGAAATCTTAGAATAGAATCATAGAATCATAGAGTTGGAATAGACCACAAGGGC